>BSBK01006517.1:117500-272500 GCA_027943335.1 Chamaecyparis obtusa
AGAAAACATAATTGTTAAGGTTTTAGGGTCATTGAAAATGTAATAGCTCACTATTTGATTGTATGTGTTTTCCAAATGCATCAATCTCTTTTTATTTATACATGACAAGGACAAGAAGAGACATGTCCCTTCATGGGACGGGTCTATTCATTAATCTAATTTATTAATTAATAATATAATTATTATAAGAATAAATATAGATCAACTATATATATGTGTGTGTGTGTGTGTGTGTGTGTGTGTGTGTGTGTATGTAATAAATCATTTCTCATAATAATCATATAGTCAATTTTATTTATCTGACCGATGCTACATACATCAACACTCCCTCTTAGCTAGGGAGGATAAATCAATCCAATGTCAACACTTATAACACATGATAGTATCAAACCTAAGATGTAAGCAATAGAAGCAACATCCTCATGATGTAATCAATAGAAACATAGTCTCAAGATGTGGATTGCCTCCATCAATGATTCTATCCACAAGCTCTTGTGTGGATATCCTCCATCGATGATTCTATCTACAATATCTTGGGTGGGTTGCCTCCATCGGAGATTCTATCCAAAATCTCTCATGTGGATTTCCTCCATCGACGATTCTATCCAAAAGCTCTTGTGTGGATTGCCTCCATCGATGATTCTATCCACAAGCTCTTAGGTGGATTGCCTCCATTGGGGATTCTATCCACAAGCTCTCAAGTGGATTTCCTCCATCGGTGATTCTATCCACAAGCTCTCGTATGGATTTCCTCCATCTATGATTCTATCCACAAGCTCTTAGGTGGATTTCCTCCATCGGTAATTCTATCCACAAGATCTTGTGTGGATTTCCTCCATCGGTGATTCTATCCAAAAAATCATAAGTTTTAGTGGGGATTACCTCTATCGAAAATTATATCCACAAGTTCTTAGGTGGATTTCCTGAATCAACGATTCTATCCACAAGATTCTCAAGATTTAATGTGGATTACCTCAATTGGTGATTCTATCCACAAGTTATATCTATTATGATTTATTTCAGCCATCACAAGATGTCTATCACAATAGAAGGTCAAGTTATTGTAAGATCATCACCTTCCAATAAATTTTTCAAATACAAGTGATAATCATTTGGAAATCATCACTTCCTCATGATTTACATAGGGGTAGGCCCATTAAAAATATTCATGATTCATTAGTATAATAATCAATTATATCAAGTTTACCTCAGAAATGTTTCACCTTCAATACTGAACTCCCTCTCAATCAATATGATCAAGATTGTCACAGGTTGACTGAACCATCCGTTCCCTCTAAAGCTCAATTTTATCAAATTATTGACCTCTTTTGAAATGTCTGACTCCCTTTGCATCTACTCTCAATCATCAATTTTTTTCAAGCATCAAGTTCTTTATCCCTTGAATGCAATTATCTTGTGCTTTTATCCTCAAGTTATGTTAGAGAGAGATTACAAATAGCTCACTAAACTATCTCGACCAAAAATACCAATGATAGAAGCATATAATATTTTACTAACCAATTGTATAACATGAATTACAAACTCAAAAATTATGTGCATTAATAAAACATGAAATAATTATCTTTTATAAATTTCAAGTATTTCATTCTGTAAGGTGAGCCCTATAGAAAATATTATGTAAATTCACAGAATGATGTCATCATCCTTGAACATTACCATAATTCTTCAAATGAATTATCTTGAATATCCAAAGTTTTTATACACTATGACAGCCTTCAATATGATCGGATCTTCCTTCAAGCAGTTAGACTTTTAAAGAAGAAACCTCGCTCTTTTACATATTTTTGCATATACCCGTACACAGTCAGTCATAACTTTTGAACCTTACATTTTCTCTTCGATCTCTCTAGTGAGATTCTTGGAAAAAAAAATTTATCACCAACATATCCAATGGTGCATTTGTGAGAAATGGTCCTCATACTAAGACTTTATTTACTGAGACAGTCACAGATTCACCATCAACAAATTTCCAAATGCATCGATCTCTTTTTATTTATACATGACAAGGACAAGAAGAGACATGTCCCTTCATGGGATGGGTCTATTCATTAATCTAATATTTTAACAATATAATTATTATAAGAATAAATATAGATCAACTATATATATGCATATTAATATATAAAATAATATCAATTATTATGTGTGTGTGTGTGTGTGTGTAATAAATCATCTCTCATAATAATCATATAGTCATTTTTATTTATCTAACCGATGCTACATACATCAACAATAATAAAGGCCACATAGTCATGTTGGAGTATCGGGACCATGGGTAACTACTAGGATGGATCCCTATTTAGAAAGAGGGGACCGAGGTTACATGGTTGCTAGGAAGGATCCCAAAATCCAAGATATGTGATGACACCCACTTAGAGGGTATGCTAGAAACCTATCCCTTGTGATTAGTAAAGTGATATGTTGTTATGTTTTGTATTTTCTTTTAGATTAGAGTTTTGTGAAGCCTTAGAATGCTTAGGGCCTTGTGAGTATCTTGTTTCTATCTCCTAGCATGGGGGTGAAACTTCACCAGTTTCACATGGTTGGGTGGGAAAAATCTTTCGAGGTCCTGTTCGTAGTTCGTGACTTGGATGTGTTCAATTCTATGCATTAATGAAGATCTTTCTATTTTGTATCATTGTTATTGAAAAGGAGGATGTAAAGATATGTTGTAATTCCTTAAAGCCATTTTTTTACTTACTATTGTAATGAGATTCATTATCAAAAAAATGTATTTGAAAAGCAAAGAAATATAATCAAGAGGATAGATCTAGGGGTTTATTTCAAAGGATATTATTCAAAAGATCCAATGTTGAAATGTAAAGTGCAAATGTGGAATTATCTTCTCTATCTCTCCTATTTTGCAATGAAAGGAAATATTTATTATGCTAAGGTTAAAATGTAATTTGTAAAGAATAGTTATTCAATGTGTAGGAAAGAGAAATGAAATTGGTTTATGGAGTAAGGGATATAATTGTAAATGAAATGTTATTTTGATAAGTAAAGAAATGTGAAAGTAAAGAAAAGAAATGAAATTCAATTTTGATAAGTAATGTAAATATGTTAGTAAATGAATTCATTAAGGGAACCTTAAGGAATGTAAATGTGAATGTATTAATGATGTAATGTTAGAAAAAAAATTGTTAGTTACAATTTTAGGTCATAAGACCTGATTCCTTATGGGTTCCCTGACTGGGACATTACATAATGAGATTGTAGATTTAATTTCATTAAATAATAATGAAGTTTCAGCTAAGTTAGACCCCATGATTGAGGAAGTGTCTCTCAATTATGAGATTAATTCAAATGCTCAAAATTATTTCAAGAATAATGTTCTTAACAATGGTGATTGTGAGAACTATACAACCTTCTCCCTAGTAATTTATGAGCATTACTTTTTTAAGCCAGAAATAGAAATTTATTTGAGAAATAATGTACATGTGTTTCTAGAAAATTCAGAAGTTCATGATGCAACATGAATCTTTTGGTATAGACATTTATTCACAGATTTTTTGCATGCTATCAATTTTGTGTTCAGCATTGAGGAAGTTTCCAGAGGAAACCAGTTTTGGGCAACACTAAAAAGGTACAATTCATTGTTTCAAAGAGGTCAATACTTATCCCTCTCATTGAATGGTTGTGTAATTTATTCTTGGCCCTACTTCTTGAGGTGGGATTTTCCTTCTTATATATACTTGTAAATAAGTTTTTGGATTTCCAATTTTTTATTATGTTGGTTTGGTGTTGGTTTTGTCTTACATTAGTTTTACCCTTCTCCTCTCCACCCATCTGCAAGAAGCTCCTTGTGATAATACCTCTCTTTGAGTTTGTTGCTCAATGATGTTAGACACCGGTCCTCTACCAAAGACATGATGGATTCTTTGTGTCGTTTCATTTCATCTCCCTAGACAAAGCCAGATTTTGGATCGCCTATGGCACCCCTGACTTAATTTTTTTTTTTTAAAACCCTCATCCCATTATAGAAAATAAAAGATGAAGTTTACTCATGTTATCCTGATCCCCCTCAATGGTTTTTCTAATTATTTTTCTATGAAGATAGCATACTAAAGTGGAAGCATTTGAAAATATCATTGAACATGGCTTAGAAGGTTTAGCTGGTTTGACAAGTTCAAAGGGTTCAAAGTAAGTGAATTCAAAGTTCAAGAGGTCAAGGTTCTCAAGTCCAAAAGTTCCAAAATATTCAATTTTCTAAGTACATATTTGGAGGTACAATTTTAGTGGCTCAATTTCATAGGTTCGGGTTCAACGAGTTCAATTGGTTCATAGAGTTTGATGGGTTCAAAGATACAAGTTCAATACCAAGAGTTGAAAAGAATAAAATGCCATATTTCAAAGGGTTCAAGCACTCAACATGGCTCAAACGGTCCGAGTTTAAAGAAATAAATTTGAACCCAGTTTAAAATTTAAGAAAATGGAATCGAGATTTTGATCATTCAAGTTCAAATGAAAATAATTCTTTTCTCAACAAAACTTCATTTAAAAGGAAATTGAATACATGTGAAAGTGTTGAACTTGAGAAAATGCCCAATATATCATAAGGACTGACGTTGTTTAAAATATCAATCAGACTCATTCAATACAGACGACGGTCCAAAATAAGATGTCACCACAGTCCAAATAAGATGTCACCACTCTTTTCCAGAGAAGATGTCAATGCATATTATTAACAGATCGATTAAATAGTTTTGTGGAGACATTGAAATTGACAATGTTTTTTTTTGTAGGTTCACTATTGTAATTGCAATCTCTAGCCTATGGGGAATTATATTATGGGCGACGAATGAAACAATAATATCAAAGAAAGGAAATAGTTTAAACTTTATATATGATCTTGTCATTATTAGGCATTTCTTGAGGTTGATTGGACAATGTTCCATCTTTGGAAAATTGGTGGTCAATTTGTAGTCGATGATGAAATGGACCAAAGGAGAAGAGCACACAATTTGGTCTTAGAATTGACATCATGATTTCTATTGTAACATAGCACATGTTGATTGCATGATAAGGAGAAATGCCCATTCTCTTACTGTCATCCAATATTTATTTCATCTTTGATAGAGCATGAAATTTGTTTAAGATCGTGACCAAGTTTCGCCTCACTGTTGATTTCGTTAACATTGGAAAATAGAGAATTGAACTCCCATGTGGACTTTAAAAAAAAAAGCTAAAAATAAATGTCTCGAGAAGAGTTAATCATGCTATTCATTGGCATTGATAGATTCCCAATGTTATCATTTGCAATGAAAAATAATACATGATAAATGCTATATTTTCATGTTATCTATGTCACGAATAGTGCACTCAAATTCATTGTTATGGTGAATAATAACAGAGCTCCAATATGGAGTCTTGGTTGGAGATAACGACACATGATCCTGAGTATGTTTCAAATGAACATGGATGCAAAAATCAAGTGTTCTTCAATCAAATATAGAAGACACCGACAAATAATTAAGGATCATAAACTTAGTTCAAAGATATGCGTGGATATATATAACGATCAAATCACTTTATGTCAACATCAAAAAAATTAAATAAAAAGTAAGGATGAAGAATGTAGTATTTTAAAATTTGATTATAACAG
Organism: Chamaecyparis obtusa; assembly: GCA_027943335.1. Taxonomy (NCBI): domain Eukaryota; kingdom Viridiplantae; phylum Streptophyta; class Pinopsida; order Cupressales; family Cupressaceae; genus Chamaecyparis; species Chamaecyparis obtusa. The sequence continues at coordinate 123,127 of BSBK01006517.1, forward strand.
AAGGTTATGAGAAATGCATAATTTTTAGACGAGTTGTAAAGGTCTCATGTCTACATTCTATTAAATACAATTGTCATGATCTCTTGTAAATATTTAGGCTAAAGCACAAATGCTGAAGAAAGGTGAGAACTTCTTTCCTCTTCAACCATTACTTTGATATACAAGATAATGAATAGAGATCTCATATGGAAGGTTAGGAGTTTGGTTCACAAGAACCAATTTGTAGTGGCAGAGATAAAAACTACTCGATCTAATACGATATCCTTTTCAATAAGGATATTTTATAAAAAAAAATCTAAACCCAATTGTAAGCAAACTAATCGCCTCGTGGAATGCCAAAATGATGAGAGCATGAGTAACAAGTCTAGAGCCCTGATATACAACCCTCCACCGAAGACACTATCAGTCCCAATAATTAATTTGTAAACCTTAGTAACACATCTCATTAAGTCATAATGTTTAATTCAGACAAATATATTAAATATTATATGGGCCAGGGATGATAAGAGGAAAATATGTTTTCAAGGTTTAGTTAAATAATTGAATAAGGACTCCACAAAACTATTTAGTGGTAAATTTTCTAAAAGAATGGGTTTGGTTCTTCTTTTCTAGAAAGTCTGTGTGTTACAAGAGAGAATAAATTTTCTAATTGTATTAGGGGAAAGCATAATAAGTTTAAGTTTTAGACACAATTTTATGTGTAGGGAGATGGGGGTTTATTGGATATTATCTTTATCAAAGAAAAAACTTTGAATATATTCTGAATATTTTTATCTAAATGTATTTACTTTGGTTGTATTTAATCTCAGTGTTTATATAGTTACCTTTAATAAATTACTTCTCACCAAATTGTGCTTATGTGTGTAATGGAATCTATGAGTTCCAGATATTGCATATGTCTAAAATAAATTATAAATATTTCTCTTGGTTTATGCTTATCGGTGTAAATATAGGAATATGTGAGTCCTTAGTTTTTATCCATTTGTTTGTAAATATTTTACATCTATTTCATGTTTAAGAATAGATGATTTTTTTTCCCTTCTATTCCTTCTCGTTAAAGGAAAAACCAACAATTTATTCTTTGTATATCAAATGAAGGGAGCTATACCTTCATATCAAAATTGAGAGAGAAGTTTCAAATATCTATTGCAAGTGACTCAATTGTTAGGTCTAATTTTGTCTTCCAATTTTGGGCATGCATGAGTTATTTTCAAAGGAATTTTTAGGAGGAAAAATATGTTCACTAAAAAAAAATTGGTGACTCTACTCAAGATCCAAAAATGAAATATCAATGCTTCCTTTCCTCAATTTTATTAAATATCTCTATGTATGCAGGATTGGTTACTCTATTAAATCATCATGACTTGTTCTTGAGGAGAATGATAAAGTGTTGTACGAATTCTGCAATCATTGTAAATGGAGAATTTCTCATGCTACAAAAACCAAGATGAGTATAGAAGATGACCATGCATCTACACTTTTGTGGAGAAGTCTCTGCTCTAGATTTCATTAATTTAAAGAGTTGTAAAAATATAAAAAAAGTGTATCACATGTGAAACAAGAGCTAAGTGTGCATGATGACAAGGCTCCAATCATCTCAGTTTCATCTTTCATTTATAATCACCTCATCATGAATGAGTAATAAGTTCAGCAAGAAACAATTCAACCTCATGAGGATCAGACATTGGTAAGAGCAGATGACTAAGATAACATTGAAGAACTTGTGATCTTGAATGGAAAAGGATTTTTGAAGTCTTCCTCTTACCCGAAAATGGAGAATTTCAGTCTTGAAAGTGTAGAAAATAATCTTGTTTCAAAAAGTATAAAGGATAAGAGTTTTTAGATCTGCATGGAACCATAGTATGAAGATTTTCATTTTACACAAGAAGTGGATAAAAATGATTCTTTATGTTTAAAATTTTGTAATGAGAGTTAGAAAGTAAATTCCACCAAGATATCTAAGACGGGGTGGTGAATCAGTTATGTAATTAAAACTATTCTCATTATCTTTGTTAAATTGAAAACATGTAAGAAATAAGATCACCACCCAGAGAAAGATAAACATACACAATAATACTAGATTTTTTTAACTAGGGAAACCCTTGATCAGAGGGAAGGATGGGAATTATGTCCACAAGATGATGTAGTAAAATAAATGTTCCTTCTAAGAGGATGGACCCTGCTAGGAGTCAATGAAATACATTTAGTACATATGAGTCCATGTTAGGAGACTTTGAATTATTGTTAGGAGATTCCAACCCTTTTAAGAGTTGAGAAGAAGACAAGAGGACCCACTATCCAAACATTCTTAGTATTATCCTCACTGAATTTAATACAAGTAACCAAAACAACTATCAATAGAAACTTATTTTCCAAATATATTGCTTTGTAAACTTTTCATTCGTCACTCTCACAAATCTCTTCTTTGATCCAAATATATTTGCTTTCAGGCTCACTGAATCTCATACGTAAGTCTACATCTTCCACAATGCAAAGATATAACCATAACACACACACACACACACACACACACACACACACATTCGATCCAAGGAATAATATTTCCTTTATACCAAGTCCTAGAATAAGTTATTGAGTCAGCCTTGAGGATTCCCAATTTACAATTATAATATAGGACCATTTTAAGATATTACATTACAAGTTACATTACAATATTTTATCTTTTTTACAATTACAATCAAACTGTCAGCTCACAATATTTATAACTTTACACACATTGCTCATATAACTTATTTCTTTTAACCACATCATCTATGACTTTTCTTCAACCTCTGTCCAAGTCCACTCAACCAGATTCCATCTCTATTAGGAATTTGAACATCAGAAGTCTCTCTTTGTAAACACTGCCTAAACACACTTTTCAGCAAAACCTTCATATATCTATATAGAATACATAATTATGGATTTTCTATTAACTATAATCTCAAGACATACTTTGGATCATAATACAAAGTGTGCATAGGCTGATCTTAAATCCTCAAACCCTACGAAGCTAAACTCTATCTACTATACTACCAGTCTTCATAGAATAACTAGTATGTTGACATAAATAAGAAACATTGTCATGAATGAAACACACAATGGCTGTAACATGTCTCCAACATTACTAGGATACTCCCCCATAGGAATACCATCAGCATTCATGCTAACAATCTCCCCCTTTGGCATTTTATGGTAACATAGATGAAAAAAATCTAAGTTCCATAAATACCAAACATACCTCTGTTGCATCTTCTTTATAAGCATGCATAAGGAAGGTGTTAATCTCCCCTATACATCAAAAAAATTTCAAATCCTCTTTATTAATTAATATGAATTTTTGAACATTTCTCCCATTGATATTAATCCATACATATCAAAGGATATTTTTCATCTGTTATTCTCTACCCCATTGACATCAATGACAAAGGTATCATTATGTCAGGCCATCTTCTACATAGGATTTACAATAAGCTCAAGTGTCCAAAGACACTGTTAAATGTTAGTACCAAGATTCCTCAGTGACTTGGGTCAAATAGAGATATTGGACCCCATAGGAGAAGCATCAAGCATTCAGTCCAGATAATAAAATAGTGCTATGATATTTCTAGACTAATGCAATTTATGCATCAATTATTCAAAAGTAGGTTGGGGCATAACCCCTAGAATATCTCACAAATACTCAAATGTATCCTTCGAAAAAGGTTTGGTAAAAATGTCTGATATTTTCTCCTTTGTGTTGACATACTGCAATCTGATTTCTTTCTCATCAACTTTTTTCTCTCAAAAAAGATACTTAATAGATATGTATTTTGTCTTTGAATGTAGTACTAGATTCTTAGATATACTTACTACACTTGTGTTACCACAATGTATGATAACAGGCTCTATGGAATCAATTCCAATGTCTTTCAGCATTTGTTTCATCCATATAATCTTATTACAATTTTTTGATGCTGCTACATATTCTACTTTTGTCATGCTTTGTAAAATACAATCTTGTTTCTTTCTTAGCTAAGAAACCAATCTTGTTAGGATTAACAAGATAGAAATAATAATTACATGCAAATATAATCAATATCAGAAAACAATAAACCACACAGAAGAGAACACAATACACAAAGATTTAACGTGGTTCACCCAATCCATGGGCTACATCCACCAACAGCGAGTCCAATATTATTATTATTATTACAATCTGTAATCCCTTATAGCTCAATTCTATCGCAAGTGCAAAAATCATACATCTAAAAAATCCCTAACCCTAAGCCATATTATACAATATTTTTCCACTTTAGGGTTAGAATGAGTTACAACATGTCGGCCCAAAATAGCCAAAAATATGTCGGCCTCAAAAAAATTTCACCTCGGGGGCTATGCCCCTGAACCTCGGCAAGGTCGAGAGGAAAAGTGTACAATACTTTCCTGGATAGTACTTTCCTGATCAGTCACCACAAGCTAACAAATCTTTCTCCCAAGAAGAATGATCCACCACTATTTATCTTTATGTCATCTAGATTTCTTTCCCAATCAGCATCAATGTATGCACATAGTGTGAAATCATGTCATTTATCATATCATAGTCCATAATCAGGTGTGCCAAGTTTCAAATATCTGAAAATTCATTTTACTGCTGCATAATGTGTCTCTTTGGGGTCTTCCTAAAAGCTTGCCACAATTCCAACTACATTATCTATATTAGGTCAATTGTGTGTCAAGTATTGTAATCCACCAATCATAGATCTGTACTTTTTATGCTCAACAGTAGGAGATTCATCTTTAGTAGACAACTTGCAACCAGTTATCATAGGGATTCTAACAAGTTTACAATTTTCCAATCAAAATATCTTCAACAAGTCTTTAATATACTCTTCTTGTGATATAAAAATACCATCCTTTTTTTGTACAATTTGCAATCCCAAGAAGTATTTCATCTCACCAATCATACTCATCTCAAATTCCTTCTTCATTTTTTAGAAAATATCTTAATTACTTCATCATTGCCTCCAAAAATAATGTCATCAACAAATACTACAACAATTAGCAATCCATTTTCATTATTCCTCAAATATAAGTTGTTGTCAGCATTACCTTTTACAAATCACAATTTTGTCAAGGATTTATCCAATCTTGCATACCAATCTCTAGGTGCGTGTTTGAGTCCATATAGTTCCTTCTTTAATCTGCAAACCATATAATCTTTATTTGTTAAACGAAAACCATATGGTTGTTCAATGTATACCTCTTCTTCTAGTTCTTCATTTAGAAAAGCTGATTTGGAATCCATTTGATAGACCTTAAAGATCTTATTTGTTGCATATGCCAAAACTATTCTTACTACCTCTAATCTGGCAACAAGTGCAAAATTTTCTTCAAATTTTGAAATTCCTTCTTGTTGTGAATAACCTGTACACACTATTCTTTCTTTGTTTCTTACAACTTCACCTTGTTCATTCATCTTGTTTCTAAATACCCATTTTGTTCTAGAATGACATTCTTATCCTTAGGTCTAGGGACCAATTCCCATGTTTCATTTTTGTCAATCTGTTCTAGTTCTTCTTTCATAGCTTTTATCCAATGATCATCTTTGCAAGCTTCATTTTCATTCTTGGGTTCAACTTGAGAGATCAAACATAATTATTCATATACCTTGTTTATTTCCATAACTCCTTTGTCTTTGCTTCGAATTATCTGATCAATAGGGTGATTCTTTATCATATTTTTGTTAGGTGTCACCGCTTCAATTTTAATTTCAATTCTAGGTTTAGATCTAGGTTCTTCTCTTTATTCATTATTCTAAATTTCATTTTGCTGATCAATGTCAGCTCTTAAAATAACTCAACATTTTCTCTATTAGTCCTTGGATTAGTTTCTTCATCAAAATTATAATCAAGCATTCTTTCTTGAATTCTAATTTTTTCATCAACTTTCACATTAGCGCTCCCAACAATAGTCTTGGTTTTTTTATTAAAACATCTATAAGATTTACTTTTCAATGAATATCCAAGAAACATTCCTTCATCACTCCTTGAATCAAACTTTCCAATATCATCATCTCTTTTAATGTAACATTTACTTCCAAAGAATCTAAAATATTTCACAGTAGGTGCATGTCCAAACCAAATTTCATAGGGTGTCTTGCCATTGCCTTGTCTGATTTGTGTTCTGTTCATATTTTATATTTCTATATTTACTGCTTCTCTCCAAAAGATATTAGATACATTTTTTTCAAACATCATTTCTCTTACTTCTTATGTGACTGATCTATTTCTTATTTCTACTATCTCATTCTTTCCAAGTGTCTTAGGGGCTAAAAGTTGTCTCCTGATGCCATTATCTTCACAAAAGTTGTTGAGCTCATTTGAAGTAAACTCTCCTCCTCTATCGGATCTCAAACATCTAATCTTCAAACCAAATTAATTTTTAACTCTACTCTTAAATAACTTGAATTTATCAAAAGATTCATATTTTTCTCTAATAAATGCTACCCACATCATTCTAGTGAAATCATCAACAAGAATCATAAAATACCTTTCACCATAGAATGCTCTTGTTTTTGTAGGACACTCAAATCTGTGTGCACAATCTCCAATTTTTCTGAAGCAGTAAAATTCTTTCTTGGAAATGAAATTTTCTTTTTTTTTTCCCATTACATATTTCTTACATACCATGTTAGTAGGTTTCATAATCTTAGGAAAGTATCTAACTACAAATTTAGTACTGATCTTCACAATGTTATCAAAGTTTATATGAAAAAATATCTTATACCATAACCAACTATCATCCACTTTAGAAACTAAACATGTCATCTCAGTAGGAGTCAATTGAAAAACATTACCTTTAGATCTTATACCTATTCCAATTAGGCTACCCACTAGTACATTAGACCCACTTCTTAGACCAACATTTCTGACCAAGCATTAAAATGGTTTTCCTTGGTCAGTTTATAGAAGGAAAATTTTGATTTTTTTTTAATCCACCTATGTTGGTCGGAGTTTCGACAACCTTGACAAGTTGTCAAAATTATGACCAACATGGGAATATAACCTAAAAAAAAAACATAGGGATTTCATTTTATATTCCACATGCGGCAAAGCAGAGGTGAAATAAAAGAGATTTTATGTCGATCCACCGCCTATGCATCACCTAGCCTCGACTCCAATTGTAAGAACCACTCTTTATCTGTAACAAATACACTCATCTCTAGTTTTTAAATCTTTGAAAAATTTCTTGTGTTGCATTTATATTTTTTTGCATTCAATTTGTAACATTTCTAGGGTTCAAAAATTTGTAGTCACTATTTGTTCGTGCCTTCCGGGTCTTCCTGGACCCGGTTTGAATTCTTTCAACTTGCAGGACTATCATTGTGTACACACATTTATTATGCCTTTCCCTATTTCTATTTTCAAAGGTTGAGTACAGTCATAAGAGTCTTTGATATCACCTGAATCTGTAAACACAAACAACCCCTTCTCAATTTTCTTTCAACATCACTGTTGATACATGACGCAGGTCTGTTGATGCTATGCAAACAAACATATATGTAATAGTCACCTCTTCCTACCTCTAAATGCCGACAACAACATACACTATCATTCAAAGACCATTTTGAATGGTTCTGCCAATGTTCCAACTCGGTCTCCTTTGAATATGACTGTCGGGTCTGTGCAAGATCATGAGGGGCCAAAAAGTGGCGATGTGAAAAATATTCACTTTTCACTCGTCCAAAAGTGCATGAAAGTGCTTGTTGACTTTTTAGTAGGCCTGGGTGTCAGTACACCTGGGAAAAGATGCCACCAAAGTACATACCTAATCGGGTACCCGAAAATACCGGGTACCCGATATTTTTGGGTACTCGATAACTGTGGCATATATCTGACACCCGCGAGCCCTATTCTTCATTTCCTAGCGTGATTTCTTCAAGTTTCTAACCACATTTTTCTGATACCTGATATTGGAAACCCCAAATTCGACTCCAAGCATATTCGGTAAGTAGTTAATTGCATATTTTTATTAATTTATTTCATTTTCATTACAAATGTAGCATTTTTTTAAAAAATAGGGTTTTGTATTTATATTTGTAATAATATTTGAAACTTAGATTTATTTTTTATTTAATCAAGCATGGCTGACAACAATGAAGAAAATAACCCTCCAAATAACAATCCCAAAAATAATCCCCCATATCTAAACCCTAAATCTTTACAAGATTTGATAGAAGAAAATTTGAACACAATACGAGGTTTCCAAAACACATATCAAAATATACCTACATTAGGTCCCATGCTTGCCACACTAAATACAATTGTTGGAAATATTGACACACTCTCAACAACATAATGCTACTCTTCATTGGCATGATGATATGCACGCCCAATTCGATGATGGGCTTGACCATGATGGGATTGTGGCCCTTAATATCAGTAAGGAAGATATAGTTTCCCTTTTTGTCGATCCTAAAACCGGAATACCAGTTGACCCCAAAAAGCCCAAATTATCAATAAAATGGTGCACAAATGAAGCAATGTGCACAAACTTTTGGGATCCCTGGTGGATGGTTTTTGATAAACCACAACATAGCAATTTGGAGGTCCCATTTTATTTCCTTAAAAAATTGTATGCTGAGTTTGTGCTTGGTCACCATGTTGATTATTGGAGTATGAGGCCCAACATGGGCGTAGGCAGAGGAGCTCCTCAGACTAGGCCATCTTCCCAATGCCGAAAGGCCACTACCTTTGTCCCCCCCGCTGATGTCACACCCCCTCCTCCAGTGCAGCATCCTGATATCATTTATGAGGCTGCTGAACTGACTATTAGGGCCATTCATTTACTGAGTGATCAGTTGATCACATAGACTAGGTTAGTGTTGACTCATGTGGATGCTGCTGGCGCATCGACATCTCATCAAAGTTCACATGTATGTGAGCCCCATATGTGCATTATGTGCAGGCATATGTGCCTCGGACCGCTTACTGATTCTAATATATATCAGTTTCATGATATTGATGAGGGAGATACAGGAGAGGCTGCAACACCTCATGGAGCATCTACATCTCATGAGAGTGCTCAGGAGGTGCACATAGAGCCATTGACTCCTGTTGATACGGTAAGAGTAAACATTATAAATAAATTTGTCACGTGACTTATTTAATTTAAAAATAATTTATTTATTTAGATTAGTTTTAATGATTGCATGCACTTATGTATATATATTTTTTCCATTTATGTTCAGTCGATGACACAGGAGGAGGTGAGACAGGTGGATGAGTCCACACTTTCAACCATTTCATTTGGCCTTGATGACTATATGGTATATTATAAATTATGTACCCATTAGTTTTTTTTTATATCATTTGGTGTACATGCTTAAATCTCTATCAATTAGAGCAATAAAATTCATACATTTACTAATATATATTGTCATCTTATTGTGTTCTTGCAGGCTACAGCCGACATCAGTGGGGGGCGTGAGGGGGTTCCTTCATCAGGTGTTGACAAAGGAAAGGTAGTTAATTGTTTAAGATTAATTATGCATGCATATGTATGCCACTTGTGTGTAGTAATAAATATTTTACTTGCACTTTATTGTATCGGGTGTGGCTATTGATGATGTCCCGACACCGGTTCGGCGGCGTAGGGTTACAGGCATCTCGATTCGAAGTGATAGCCTGATTGTACGTAGACTTTTACTTATTGTTATTTGTATTTTGTAACTAGGGTTGCTATGATGAAGTACATTGATATATAATTGACAATCTTTTTACTCTCATAGGTTACTCTAACTGTGAGGGAGGTCCCACGAGAATCTTTTGTTTCTTTGTTGACCCAGCCCACTATTCCAGAGGAGGGATCACCAGATGTAATTTTTAATTTTAGTTCAATCAATTTGTAATTTTATTATGCTATCATCCTATTTTGTAGATTTATTACTCTATGTTGCACCAATCTACTAATCTCATTATTGCAAATATATATTTATAGGTCAGAGTTGGTATTGTTGGCATGGTCCCTTCGCTACCCAGGACTTATGCTAGGACACCTGATCGTGGTAGGCGATTGAGAGACCAGGTACAAATTTATTTGTATTCGGTTATAATTTTAATTAAATTAGTGTTTGAAAATTATGAATTATATATATATATATATATATATGTACAAATCATATAAAGTAAGCAATCTAACTTTGGTTTGAACTCATTTTTTATGCAGGATCAATCAGAGCCCAAAACTCCTTCAAAGAGGCTACATTTTGATGATCCCCCTACAGCATAGGATGTAGTTTTAGTTTTGTGGTCATTTAGAGATGACACTTGGCACATTTTGAGATGGCATATATGCCACATTGTACACCTTAAAACATTGATTTTGTAGACATTTTGAAATGGCATGTGCCATATTTGTATATGGACATACTTTTGATACATTTGATACATATATAGAACATATTCATTTATATGTTATATTTGCATCATCTTTTGTATATACATATTTATTATTCATGTTTATGGAATTGAATGGTGAAGTTATATCTTGACTATGATTATCATTATGATTTAAATTATATCTTGTTGAAGTTACATTTGTTTTTCTTTACTCTAGAATACCCTGTTCATGGAGCTTATTATGTTTGAGGTTTAACTTCTTGTTGGTGAACAGATTTGTCTTAAAAAGAAATGCTTACAAAATGACCCTTAAAGCCCAAACAAAAAGACTCAACCAACACCAACAGTTGGGTCACTTCACTATTGAGAAGTGTAAGCACCCTTTGAATTATCCGGGTATAGCTCCTTGTGTAGGATTTACAATGAATCAACTAAACTATAAATGATAATGCTTTTAACCTAAAAGAAATAAAGGCTTACAAACATCTATTCATAAACACAAGATAGATGCAAAGGGACTAATTTACTGAAAAGAAAAGGATAGTAATTGCTACAAATTTCATTTGCCTAAACAATGCATTACAAAAAGAAACTAAGAGAGAAAGACGAATGGTTCTTTCCAAATACACAAAAAACTATAGCATAAAGTCCATAGATGATCGTGTTGATGATCAGATGTAACAGATATGCATTCAAAAGAAACCAATATCATTCAAAGATGAATATCAATCAGAAAGTGAGCATCTAAAATCAAAGTTTTAATATGCTGACATATCCTTCTTTAAACACAGCAAAACAACAAAGATTCTGATGTTCATGTACATTAATCATTATCTAAAAATAAAATCCCTCTTTTCCTGCATTACAATAAAAATCCTAATCTATCCCTCCCCTGGCACAAAGTCTCTCGGGTCAAGCGGAATCCGGAACCCCCAAAATCTCCTCTACAAGCCTTACTTATTTTCCCCTTTCGGTTAGTTTCTTTCCTATTATAATAACTAATTCTTGAGGATGTGTCTATCCACATCTTCTTTCTCGAATACATTAAAGTATCCCTTTGTGAGTGCCTTAGTAATATTTTGTTATGAAAGTCCATGTTACTTGGTGCTCTACATCTTTCAAAATGGATCTATTCCTATAGAATAGTGCCATCTGGATCTTATTGCAACACAAGTGTTAATGCCTCTATGTTTTGATTGGACGCTTGGTGTTATAACTAGAGCGTGTCATTTCTAGCTCTCCACAAACATACCGCTTCATGCAAGTGACGCCAAGAAACATTTTGTCGAAGCCATCATACATATGTATTTTGGGATTCAATTGCCAACACGTCCTCCTCAATTTTCCCACCCTATGAACTTGAAGCCAACATCTTTGAATCATGACTGATGTCAACACAAAGAACTGCATTATCATGCGTCATGAAGGCATCATCAGCTTGGTATTGAAAATCGCTCTTAAGTTTACCACTGATATAGTCCCAGACCTCTATGAATCCAACAACTGAGCATGAAACAAGGTTTTGTCCATCAAGGAAGATGTTGGGTCCTCCTTGACATTCGGTGTTGGGGCATTCTCAGGAAATGATAATGTCTTAATATTGAAATTGCGTTATAGATTATCATGTTCTCGAATGCCAATACTGTCGATGTGCAAAACCAATTCTCATTGTCATCGACCAGTCTAACCTGACAAAGCTTTGGAAACTTCATTTTTGGATACCTTTTACTAGTTCTACTACTCCTATCTGCAATTCCATATGCCATGCTCTGCTTGCGGGCATTCTATTGAATAGTTTACATATATTGTCTATGCTTCCAAGTCACAATTTTTATGGGACTCGATAGTTAAAATTATAACCGACCCCAAGGATGATGGCATGTCCTTGGATAGATAGTGGCATTGATAGCCTCTCCAACCATTTCAGTCTACCTTCATAACCATACCAAATAGGACAATGTATGCTTAGAAAAATTTCTACTTGATCCACGAGCCCCGGAAGATCGCTGCCCAATCGTGCTTAGTGCACCTTGGGGTCACTTGGGTCGAGCATGGTTGCAAGCGTTTCGGTGACTCTGTGGGTAGAATGGGGTTGTCATTGGCATTTACCCAGCCAACCAGAGCTGATGGAGTAGACAGTTCGATGCCAGGTCAGACGGTTTGAAAGATACGCTGCTAAGCCACTTTCAACTGACCCTGACTACAAATTTTGGCATCGACTGAGATCACCTTGCCAAATGCAAATGAAGTCAAATCGCCCAAAGCTGAGAGAGGTTATTGTAGACCTCAAAAACATGATCCCATAGCACCTAATAGTTTGTTGATAGCTCTCACGAGGTTCGAGATACAAGCCCCAGAAGATCGTGGCCCAATCATGCTTAGTGCACCTTGGGGTCACTTGGGTCAAGCGTGGTCGCGAGCATTCCGGTGACTCTGTGGGTAGAATGGGGTTTTCACTGGTGTTTACCCAGCCAACTAGAGCCAATGGAGTAGATGATTCGATGCCAGGTTAGACGGTTTGAAAGATACGCTGCTGAGCCACTTTCAACTGACCCTGACTGCAAGTTTTGGCATCGACTGAGATCGCCTTGCCAAATGCAAACAAAGTCGAATCACCCAAAACTAAGAGAAGTTATTGTAGACCTCGAAAACATGATCCTGTAGCACCTGATATTTTTTTGATACCTCTCACAAGGTCCAAGATACGAGCCCCAGAAGATTGCTACCCAATCATGCTTAGTGCACCTTGGGTCACTTGGGTCGAGCGTGGTCGCGAGCATTTCGGTGACTCTGTGGGCAGAATGGGGTTGTCACTAGCATTTACCCAGACAACCAAAGCTGATGGAGAAGATGATTTGATGCCAGGTCAGATGGTTTGAAAGATACGCTGCTAAGCCACTTTCAATTGACCCTCACTGCAAGTTTTGGCATCAACTAAGATCGCCTTGCCAAATGCAAACGAAGTTGAATCGCCCAAAGCTGAGAGAGGTTATTGTAGACCTCAAAAACATGATCCTATAACACCTAATAGTTTTTTGATACCTCTCATGAGGTCCAAGATACGAGCCCCAGAAGATCGCGGCCCAATCGTGCTTAGTGCACCTTGGGGTCACTTGGGTCGAGCATGGTCGCAAGCATTCCGGTGACTCTGTGGGTAGAATGGGGTTGTCATTGGTGTTTACCCAGCCAACCGAAGCCAATGGAGTAGACAGTTCGATGCCAGGTCAGATGGTTTGAAAGATACGCTGCTGAGCCACTTTCAACTGACCCTCACTGCAAGTTTTGGCATCGACTGAGATCACCTTGCCAAATGCAAACGAAGTCAAATCGCCCAAAACTGAGAGAGGTTATTGTAGACCTTGAAAACATGATCCTGTAGCACCTGATAGTTTGTCAATACCTCTCACGAGAACTAAGATATGAGCCACTTTCAACTAACTATTAGTGGTATGTTTGAAATTTGAACTGTGAAATTAATCATGATTAAGCTTGTTAAATTTGAACTGTGGAGCTTATTACGTTTGAGGTTTAAATTTTATAGATTTTTTGAAATGATAAAAAATAATATCCTTAAAGCATTACAAACAACAATCAAACATGTAAGAATTCAAACCATGCAAATGACATAAGTATATGACATGTAATATCTCTTCTTGGCACTATTGGCCACCCATACATGATTTTGGTCATAAGTCCTTATGAAGAGTTTAAGGACATTTAACTTTTAAATCAAATTGATTGTTACAAATTGCCATTATAGGCTTCAAAAGATGTCAATTAACCATTAAGGATCCTTTTGTCCTTCTATCTCTGATTGGATCCATGGTGACCATAGGCGTCTTCATAGGTGCTCCTGCACAAGTTACATTCCACATACAAAACCAAGTTTATTGACTCAAAATACAATCTAAGAAAGGTCAAATTAATGTATTGAAATTAAGCTTAACGAACTTAGAAAATAATGCACTAAGTTAACTTATTACCTAGTCAAGTGTTCCTAAAGGGTCATCTCTTTGCTTCAGGGTCTCCAATAGTGCTTCATGATTAGCAGTAGTAATAGTCCAAAGTTATTTTGTCTTTGGTCTTCCATGATGCTTTGACAACTTGATATTTGTTGCTATAACAAGGTGTGAATACATCAAAATAGTTTTGTGCTTCTCATAGTCTTCAAATGCGGGAACTCCATTCTTTCTAATCATGTATGTTTGCAAGCATGTTCCTGCAACAACAACTGAACCAGTAGGATATGTGAACCCATCACCATCTGTCATCGATTGTACAAGCTTCTTTTTACCTTGTACACAACGTGCTAACCAATAATCTGACCTCTCATCATTCCCCTGTGGTGCAACCAATGCAAAAACATCTCCTGGCTTCAAAAGATCTGAAAGATGGTCATAGTCAACTGAAGTGTCCATGTCATCATTTCTTATAGAGAGTGTCAAAGATAGAGGAGTCAGATACTGTGGAACCCATGTATCCACCCACTCACTTGACTCGCAATGATCCCAATCATACTGAAAACACATGGGGCAAAAACAAGCCAACTCTCATGTCCAAATGGTCCATGTACTACTATTGGAGCTTCGGAATGAATGCATTTTTGAAGAGTCTTTCACTATTTGACAATCCAATCTATCTCCTTTAGTTCCCTCCTCAACCAACCAAAAGAATCTACGCACTGTAGAATCAAGAGTCCCCCCCTGTGACAATGCTAAAGTACACCAATCAACAATAGAATGAGTATCAAGAAGTACAGCACCTGAAATCCTTAATTGCTCCTTAACTAGAGCTCTCTTCACACACGCACCTGCTCCGTCATGCTCCCCTTTCCCATGCCCTGACTCAAAAAAACTCCAAATATGAGGTACACCTCTCTCCACATGCATTCTACACAACCAATAAAACATTCTGGCATTTTTTAAATTGACCGGTGCAATTATCTGACCAAATGAGATGCCTATCCATAGCAATACCATTTTCCTGCAAGAAGTCAAAATAGTTCTGGAAACAATGTTGAACAAACTCATGAGAGTGAGACTTGTCGTCACTCATATAAAAATGGTACTCTCTAATTATCTTTCGCTCATCTTTTGTGCTATTAGGGGAATGTCTATATGTGATGTGTACAAAAATAGCAACCTAAATCAAATTGTAATATTGAGCTTGAGTCTCATTTTGGGGCTGCAATGTATAGTTCTCCACAAAGTCTACAACCAATATAATAGTTCCAATGGGGAAAGTGTCCTTACATGTCCTAAATTGTTGATCCAACCATTGAGACCTGTGACTATGCCTTGCATACTTGTAAAAAAGATTTGTCTTGAAATCTGAGATAAAATCAGCAACATTGTATTCATTTGCAACTAACTCACATCTAGAGCCTTCACCTCCACTCTTCAATGTATATTTCACCATTTCATATACCTTTTTTTGGACGAGTGTCTTTCCAAAATTGTGTTCCAAACCCTCATGAAAACATGTTCTAAACTTGGACAAGCCACCACATTCTGAGCACTTGGCATTTAAGCAATCTTTTTTATAAAATAAACAACCATCATCTCTTTGACATAAAAATTGATCCAGCAAGTCTCTTGATGATTTGGGAAGACCACTTGCACCACAATACTCTAGCATTTCATTAGTATGAAAAGTAGAACGAATGGACTGTAATAATTCATGATGCATTGAAAACTCAACATGATATTTGCAACAACACGTATTTCGAATCTTAAGGGGTAAACAATAAAATGGCTTCACGGATTCAAAAGACCTTTGTGATATTTTCAATGTTGGATGTGTCTCACAAATTTTTTTATACAACATTGTTTGACTTACCTCCACATAATGTTTAGGATGTGGAGTGCGGTGTCGATTGCCAACTCTCAACTTCAAGACATCCTTCACATTTGGTGACACTCTTGAGTTAGCATCCCAAAATTGTTGAATTTCATCCTTGACAACATCTGTTAGCTTCTTATCGAAACGTGGAAGTCTCCCACCATAAGCCCATGTATCAATTTGAAGGGGATCATCAAGTCCTTCTCTTCTTGCAAGTGCTCTACCCAAAGTTTTACAGTCTATATTGAAGTCAACACAAGTTTATCTCATCAAACGAGCCTTTCTCAACTGATGACTTACTAAGGAGGTTGTAATAACCCTCCGAGCAACTCTCTTGTCTTTTTCTCTGCTAGTCTTCCCAATGCTATTGAGAGCATTGAAAAGATTCTTCACAACAATGGCATTTCTCTCCATTTTCTTGTTCACACGAATCTTCAATTTCACAAGCATAGGTCTCATCTTTTGCATCTTTAACAACTGCACAAAAATTTGACATTTCTCAACCAATGTCTTGTTTCAAAAAAAATGATCATAAAGTCTTGAAGCCCACAACCTAATGGTTCTATGTGACCTCTTTCCTTCCCAATTATTCATAATGTTCTCCTCAATTTCAATTAACCATTTAGGTGTTCTTGAAAGCCCCAAATTTGAAGATTGATTATCTTTATTGCAAGAGACTTCATTTCGCATATAATTTGGAGATGTATAACATTCATGTGGTTCTTGTGCAACATTTTCATTCCCAAAGTCTACATTTTCAATCTCCATCTGTGCATTTTCAAATTGAACATCCTCTTCACTTACAACTACATTTACGGGGTCACCTTGATTAATGTTTAACATACCTTCTCTCCTTCTTCGGTGATTTTCCTTATCTTTTTCCCTATATGCCTGAATTTTGTCATCTATCAACTTCCTCTTGCATTTAGCCTTTCGACGACTGGTGCTTCCCATGGTGAGACCACAAGTCGACAAAAATCAAACAATGGGCCCCAAATCACATTTTTTGTTTTGCAACGCGTGAAAAAAGTATAAAATCCCATGATTGTCTGCTCTATGGGGACAGGGAATATTTTGGTCAAATATTGCCTGGGAAAAATCGGGTACCCAATATTCTCCTGCCAATGAAAAACCGATGGGAGCAAATGAAAACAATTAAACTTTTACATATATTTATGTATATAATATATCTATAAAAAAGAGGCATATGATATATATAATGTATATTATATATGTACTAATGTATTATAATAGACTAATGTATTATATATATTAATGTATTAAATATACTAATATATATAATATATTATATATATACTAATGTATAATATATAATATATACATACATACATACATACATATATATATATATATATATATATATATATATATATATATATATATATATATATATATATATATATATATATATATATATATATATATATATATATACATATATATACATATATATACATATATATATAAGGCTTACTAGGATCTCTAGGGAGTCCCCATGACCCCTTTTGACACATTGGAATGCTCAAGTGTGTCTTAAGAGATCATAGAATGCTCAAGTGTGTCTTAAGGGGTCCTATGACCCCTTAAGACACACTTGAGCATTCCAATGTGTCTTAAGGGGTCATGGGGACTCTCTAGGGGTCCTAACATGTGATAAGGCATACTAGGACCCCTAGGGAGTCCCCATGAACCCTTAAGACACATTGGAATGCTTAAGTGTGTCTTAAGGGGTCGTACGGGTCCTAACATGTGATAAGGCATACTAGGACCCCTAGGGAGTCCCCGTGACCTTTTTTTACACAATAGAACACTTAAGTGTGTCTTAAAGGGTCCTAATACCCCTTAAGACACACTTGACCATTCCAATGTGTCAAAAGGGGTCATGGGGACTCCCTAGGGGTTCTAAGACATACTAAGACCCCTAGAGAGTCCCCATGACCCCTTAAAACACATTGGAATGCTCAAGTGTGTCTTAAGGGGTCCTCTGACCTCTTAAGACACACTTGAGAATTCCAATGTGTCTTAAGGGGTCATGGGGACTCTATAGATGTCCTAACGCATGATAAGGCTTATTAGGACCTCTAGGGAGTCCCATGACCCCTTTTGACATATTGAAATGCTCAAGTGTGTCTTAAGGGATCATAGAATGCTCAAGTGTGTCTTAAGGGGTCCTATGACCCCTTAAGACACACTTGAGCATTCCAATGTGTCTTAAGGGGTCATGGGGACTCTCTAGGGGTCCTAACATGTGATAAGGCATACTAGGACCCCTAGGGAGTCCTCATGAACCCTTAAGACACATTGGAATGCTTAAGTGTGTCTTAAGGGGTCGTACGACCCCTTAAGACACACTTGAGCATTCCAATGTGTCTTAAGGGTTCATGGAGACTCTCTAGGGGTCCTAACGTGTGATAAGGCATATTAGGACCCCTTAAGACATACTTGAGCATTCTAATGTGTCAAAATGGGTCCTGGGGACTCCTTAGGGGTCCTAAGGCATGATAAGGCATATTAAGACCCCTAGGGAGTCCCCATAACCCCTTTTGACACATTGGAATGCTCAAGTGTGTCTTAAGGGGTCTTATGACCCCTTAAGACACACTTGAGCATTCCAATGTGTCTTAAGGGGTCATGGGGACTCTCTAGGGGTCCTAACATGTGATAAAGCATACTAGGACCCCTAGGGAGTCCCCGTGACCCCTTAAGAAATAGTGGAATGCTCAAGTGTGTCTTAAGGGGTCGTACGACCCCTTAAGACACACTTCAGCATTCCAATGTGTCTTAAGGGTTCATGGAGAATCTCTAGGGGTCCTAACATGTGATAAGGCATATTAGGACCCCTTAAGACATACTTGAGCTTTCCAATGCATCAAAAGGGGTCCTGGGGACTCCTTAGGGGTCCTAAGGCATAATAAGGCGTATTAAGACCCCTAGGGAGTCCCCATTACCCCTTTTGACACATTGGAATGCTCAAGTGTGTCTTAAAGGGTCCTATGACCCCTTAATACACACTTGAGCATTCCAATGTGTCTTAAGGGCTCATGGGGACTCTCTAGCGGTCCTAATGCGTGATAAGGCATACTAGGACCCTTAGGCAGTCCCGATGACCCCTTAAGACACATTGGAATGCTCAAGTGTGTCTTAAGGGGTCATACAACCCCTTAAGACACACTTGAGCATTCCAATGTGTCTTAAGGGTTCATGGAGACTCTCTAGGGGTCCTAACGTGTGATAAGGTGTATTAGGACCCCTTAACACATACTTGAGCATTCCAATGTGTCAAAAGGGGTCCTGGGGACTCCTTAGAGGTCCTAAGGCATGATAAGGTGTATTAAGACCTCTAGGGAGTCCCCACGACCCCTTTTAACACATTGGAATGCTCAAGTGTGTCTTAAGGGGTCCTAATACCCTTTAAGACACACTTGAGTATTCCAATGTGTCTTAAGGGGTCGTGGGGACTCTGTAGGTGTCCTAAAGTTTGATAATGCATACTAGGACCTCTAGGGAGTCCCCATGACCCTTTTTGACACATTTGAATGCCCAAGTGTGTTTTAAGGGGTCCTACAACCCCTTAAGACACACTTGAGCATTCCAATGTGTCAAAAGTGGTCATGGGGACTCCCTAGGGGTCCTAATATGCCTTATCACGTGTTAGGACCCCTATAGATTCCCCATGACCCCTTTTGACACATTAGAATGCTCAAGTGTGTCTTAAGGGGTATTAGGACCCCTTAAGACACACTTGAGTGTTCCAATGTGTCAAAAGGGGTCATGGGGACTCCCTAGGGGTCCTAGTATGCCTTATCATGTGTTAAGACCCTTAGGGAGTCCCAATGACCCCTTTTGACACATTGGAATGCTCAAGTGTGTCTTAAGGGGTCCTAGGGGTCAAAAGGGTTCATTGGGACTCCTTAAGGATCCTAGTATGCCTTATCACACCTTAAGACCCCTAGGGAGTCCCCATGACCCCTTTTGACAAATTAGAACACTCAACTGTGTCTTAAGAAGTCGTAAGACCCCTTAAGACACACTTGAACATTACAATGTATCGAAAGGGGTCATGGGGACTCCCTAGGGGTCTTAGTAAGTCTTATCATGTGTTAAGACCCCTAGAGAGTCCCCATGACCCCTTTTGACACATTGGAACCCTCAAGTGTGTTCTAAGGGTAGGACCCCTTAGGACACACTTGAGGGCTTCAATGTGTCAAAAGGGGTCATGGGGACTCTCTAGGGGTCGTAGTACACCTTATCACACGTTAAGACCCCTAGAGAGTCCCCATGACCACTTTTGATGCATTGGAATGCTCAAGTCTATCTTAAGGGGTCGTAGGACCCCTTAAGATAGACTTGAGCATTCCAATGTGTCAAAAGGGGTCATGGGGACTCCCTAGGGGTCCTAGTACACCTTATCATGCTCAAGTGTGTCTTAAAGAGTCCTCTGACATGTCCTAATGCATTCTGAAGGGTCATCATTCCATCGAAGTTGCATTTGAAACTCTAATGACCCCTTAACAGGCCTGCCGACCCTGATTCAACATGTGGTGTCCCGAGACCACCCCATGAACCCCTTTCGAGTTCTACTAGGAAAAAGTCATCCAAATTTGGTACATAGGTCCTTTGACATGTCCTAATGTATTATAAAGGGTCCCCATTCCATCAAAGTTGCATTTGGAACCCTAATGACCCCTTAACAGGCCTGCCAATCTTGATTCGACATGTGGTGTCCTGAGAGCACCCCATGGACCCCTTTTGAGTTCTACTAGGCAAAAGTCTTGCAAATTTGGTATGTAGGTCCTCTAACATGTCCTAATGGGTTCCAAAGGGTCACCATTTCATGGAAGTTTTATTTGGAACCCTAATGACTCCTTAACAGGCCTACCGACCCTGATTCGATATGTGGTGTCCCGAGAGCACCCCATGGACCCCTTTTGAGTTCTACTAGGAAAAAGTCATCCAAATTTGGTACATAAGTCCTTTGACATGTCCTAATGCATTACAAAGGGTCCCCATTCTATCAAAGTTTCATTTGGAACCCTAATAACCCCTTAACAAGCCTACCGACCCCGATTTGAAATGTGGTCTCCCAAGAGCACCCCATGGACCCCTTTCGAGTTCTACTAGGAAAAAGTCATCTGAATCATGGAATTAGGTCCCTTAAAATTTCCTAATGTGTTCCAAAGGTCACCATTCCATCAAAGTTACATTTCGAATGCTATTGACCCCTTAACAGGCCTACCGGCCCCGTTTCGACATGTAGTCTCCCGAGAGCACCCCATTAACCCCTTTTGAGTTCTACTAGGAAAAAGTCATCCAAATTTGGTAAATAGGTCCTATGACATGTTCTAATGTGTTAGAATGGGTCACTGTTCCATCGAAGTTTCATTTCAAACCCTATTGACCCCTTAATAGGCCTAACGACCCTGTTTCGACATGTGGTCTCCCGAGAGCACCCCATGGACCCCTTACGAGATCTAGTAGGAAAAATTCATCCAAATTTGGTACATAGATCCTATGACATATCCTAATATGTTCCAAAGGGTCACTATTCCATCGAAGTTTCATTTGGATGACACCTTAATAGGCCTAGCGACCCCGATTCGACATGTGGTCTCCCGAGAGCACCCCATGGCCCCCTTACAAGTTCTACTAGGGAAACATCATCCAAATTTGATACGTAGGTCCTTTGACATGTCCTAATGCATTCCAAAGGGTCATTTTTTCATAAAAGTTTCATTTGGAACCCTAATGACCCCTTAACAGGCTTACTGACCCCGATTCGACATGAGGTCTCCCGAGAGCATCTCATGGACCCCTTTCGAGTTATACTAGGAAAAATTAGTCCAAATTTGATACATAGGTCCTATGACATGTCGTAATGTGTTCCAAATGGTCACCATTCCATAAAAGTTTCATTTGGAACCCTAATGACCCTTTAATAGGCCTACCGACCCCGTTTCGACATGTGGTCTCCCGAGAGCACCCCATAGACCACTTTCGAGTTATACTTGGAAAAAGCCATCCAAATTTGGTACATAGGTCCTCTAACATGTCCTAATGCATTCCAAAGGGTCACCATTCCATCAAAGTTTCATTTCAAACCCTAATGACCCCTTAATAGGCCTACCGACCCCGATTCGACATGAGGTCTTCCGAGAGCACCCCATGGACCCCTTTCAAGTTCTACTAGGGAAAAGTCATCCAAATTTTGTACATAGGTCGTATGATATGTCCTAATGTGTTCCAAAGGCTCACAATTCCATCGAAAATGCATTTGCAACCCTAATGACCCCATAACAGGCCTACCGACCTTGATTCAACATGAGGTCTCTTGAGAGCACCCCGTGGACCCCTTTCGAGTTCTACTAGGAAAAAGTCATCCAAATTTGTTATGTAGGTCCTATGACATGTCCTAATACATTCCAAAGGGTCACTATTCCATCAAAGTTTCATTTCAAACCCTAATGACCCCTTAACAGGCCAATGCACCCCGATTCGACATGTGGTCTCCTAAGAGCACCCCATGGACCCCTTTCAAGTTCTACTAGGCAAAAGTCATCCAAATTTGGTACATAGTTCCTATGACATGTTCTAATGCATTCTAAAGGGTCACCGTTCCATCAAAGTTGCATTTGTAACCCCAATGACCCCTTAACAAGCCTACTGACCCCGATTCGACATGAGGTCTCCCGAGAGCAACCCATGGACCCCTTTCGAGTTATTTTAGGAAAAAGTCATATGAATCATGGAATTAGGTCCTCTTACATGTCCTAATGCGTTCCAAAGGGTCACCGTTCCATCAAAGTTTCATTTCAAACCCTAATGCCCCCTGAACAGGACTACCAACCCCAATTCAACATGAGGTCTCCCGAGAGCACCCCATGGACCCCTTTCGAGTTCTAATAGGAAAAAGTCATCTAAATTTGGTATGTAGGTCCTATGACATGTCCTAATGCATTCCAAAGGGTCACTATTGCATCAAAGTTTTATTTGGAACCCTAATGACCCCTTAATAGGCTTACCGACCCCATTTCAACATGTGGTCTCCCGAGAGCACACCATGGACCCCTTTTGAGTTTTACTAGACAAAATTCATCCAAATTTGGTACATAGGTCCTATGACATATCCTAATGTGTTCCAAAGGGTGACCATTCCATTGAAGTTTCATTTGGAACCTTAATGACCTCTTAACAGGTAGGTACCGACCCCGATTCGACATGTGGTCTACCGAGAGCACCCCATGGACCCCTTTCGAGTTCTACTAGGCAAAAGTTATCCAAATTTGGTACGTAGGTCATCTGATATGTCCTAATGTGTTCCAAAGGATCACCGTTCATCGAAAGTTTCATTTGGAACCCCGATGACCCCTTAAGTCACCTATCGACCCCGAATCGCACAATGGTCTCCCAAAAGCACCCCATGGACCCTTTTCGAGTTTGACTAATCAAAATTTATCCAAATTATGGAGTTAGGTCCTCTGACATGTCCTAATGCGTTCCAAATGGTCACCGTGCATCAAAGATTGTCTCACGAGCCCTAATGACACCTTAAGACGCCTAACGACACTGATTGGACATGTGGTCTCCTGAGAGCACCCCATGGACCATTTTCGAGTTGGACTAGGAAAAAGTTGTTAAAATTTGGTGCATTGGTACTCGGACATGTCTTATTGCCTTCCAAATGGTCACTATACATCCGAAGTTGCCTCACAAACCCTAATTACCCCTTAAGACATCTAGCGACCCTGATTCGACCTGTTGTCTCATGAGAGGATCTATTATAACTTAAATTAAATATTAAAATAATATATAAAATATTTGAAAAAATACAATATTTAATAGACTAAATATATAATATATATATTATAAGATATATTAGATATTACATTTAATATATATTATCAAATATACAATATATTAATGTCCTATTCATTTTATATATTATATATATTAGACATTATATTATATTTTATTATATTATATACACAACAATATTTAATATATAATTTATAATATATACATATATATATTATGTAACATTTATATTATAATATAAAAATATTGCGTTTAATATAAATCTGAATAGACTATATACTTAGGCCATTTAAATTGATATTATTGAATATATAATATAAATAAATAATATATAATATATATACTATATAATATAAAATATAAAACATAAAATATAAAACCTAAATATAAAATATATAAATTATTCATTGTCAGGGTGAAAGAAAAAAAAATCAAAATTAAAGGGAAATAAAAAAAGAGTGGGAGGGGGAAACTTTTCAAATTTGAAATTAAAGCAAAATCGGGTAATAGCTTTGGAAACCAAAGCTCCATCGTCAACGTTGAAGGTGTGCAAAAAATGTGTTTTTTTTCTATTTTTCTTATGTCAACACTTCGACCATTAGGTTGACGGCTCTTTTTCCACCCGATTTCAATACAATGAAAAGGGTTTCTTCAGATGATTGTCAGCTTTCCATCAATATAAGCGCTGTCAGATTTTGAATTCGTTAAGTATTTATTAGTTATTTTCTAGTTCACTTACGTCTAAAGTCTTTATTGACATATTGATGGAAAAATAGCTATAACTTTCAAACTGTATAACATTTTTGAAATCTGAAAAATGCGTCACATTCTATGCTTCATCTAGTATAAGAAAAAATTTTAAAAAATTGAATTGTGATAAGTTTTCAATGAGTTAAGGTGGTCAGACATGAGAGTTTTTAAATTCTGAAAGCGCTGTAGCAAAAAAATCATAATTAATTATCTGTTTGGAATAAAAATATCAAAAAATATGCGTCACATCTGGGCATGAGTCAACTATTTATATATAGAATATTATAAAAAAATATTATCATTTTCTTTT
Organism: Chamaecyparis obtusa; assembly: GCA_027943335.1. Lineage (NCBI taxonomy): Eukaryota > Viridiplantae > Streptophyta > Pinopsida > Cupressales > Cupressaceae > Chamaecyparis > Chamaecyparis obtusa. The sequence goes on from BSBK01006517.1 coordinate 148,243, forward strand.
GATTAGGGTGGTCAGACATACATGTACTTCTTATTTTTTTGCTGAAATGTTTGTAGTGTTGCATTGCAATCTATACTCTTTACCAATCATATTAATTTTTTTTCAGAAAAGGCTTAGTAGTTTAGAAACTACATTCAATTTCCTACAAATTATATTGTTACAACTTTTTGATATTAGGTTGATAACTAGTTCATTTTTTCATGCCAAGTTGACTAATCCTGATTGTCTAATTTTTCATTGCCACTTAAGGGCATAGTTTGGCCCCTCATGATCCTGCACATACCCGGGGACTCTCTAGGTGCCCTAATGTGTGATAAGGTGTACTAGTACCCCTAGGGAGTCCCCAGAACCCATTTTGACACATTAGAATGCTCAAGTGTGTCTTAAGTAGTATTAGGATCCCTTAAGACACACTTGAGCATTCTAATGTGTCAAAAGGGGTCATGGGGACTCCCTAGGGGTCCTAGTACGCCTTATCACACGTTAGGACCCCTGGAGAGTCTCCATGACCCCTTTTGACACATTGGTATGTTCAAGTGTGTCTTAAGGGATATTAGGACCCCTTAAGACACACTTGAGCATTCTAATGCGTCAAAAGGGGTCATGGGGACTCCTTGGATGTCCTAATGCGTGATAAGGTGCATTAGGACACCTAGGGAGTCCCGATGACCCCTTTTGATGCATTAGAATGCTCAAGTGTGTCTTAAGGGGTCTTAATACCCCTTAAGACACACTTGACCATTCTAATGTGTCAAAAGGGGTCATGGGGACTACCTAGGGGTCCTAGTATGCCTTATCATACATTAGAACACCTAAGGTGTTCCCATGATCCCTTTTCACACATTGGAACACTCAATTGTGTCTTAAGGGGTCCTAAGACCTCTTAAGACATACTACAGCATTGCAATCTGTCAAAAGGGTTCATGGGGACTCTCTATGGATTCTAACGCGTGATAAGGTGTACTGGGACCCCTAGGGAGTCCCAATGACCCCTTTTGACACATTGGAACACTCAAGTGTGTCTTACGGGGTCGTAGGACCCTGTAAGACACACTTGAGCATTCCAATGTGTCAAAAGGGGTCATGAGGACTCTCTAGGGGTCCTAACCTGTGATAAGGCATACTAGGACCCCTAGGGAGTCCCAATGACCCCTTTTGACACATTGGAACGCTCAAGTGTGTCTTAAGGGGTTGTAGGACCCTTTAAGACACACTTGAGCATTCCAATGTGTCAAAGGGGTCATGAGGACTCTCTAGGGGTCCTAACATGTGATAAGGCATACTAGGACCCCTAGGGAGTCCCAATGACCCCTTTTAACACATTGGAATGCTCAAGTGTGTCTTAAGGGGTCATAGGACCCCTTAAGACACACTTGAGTGTTCTAATGTGTCATAAGGGGTCATGGGGACTCCCTATGGATCTTAATGTGTGATAAGGGATACTAGGACCCCTAGGGAGTCCCCATGACCCCTTTTGACACATTGGAATGCTCAAGTGTGTCTTAAGGGGTCCTACGACCCCTTAAGACACACTTGAGCATTCCAATGTGTCAAAAGCGGTCATGGGGAGTCCCTAGGGGTCCTAACGCATGATAAGAAATAATAGAACCCCTAGGGAGTCCCAATGACCCCTTTTGACACATTGGAATGTTCAAGTGTGTTTGAAGGGGTCCTAAGACCTCTTAAGACACATTTGAGCATTCCAATGTGTCATAAGGGGTCATGGGGACTCCCTATACGTCCTAACGTGTGATATCTCAATCCCAATCCCTAGGGGTAATAATGTGCCCGCAATCCCTGCCAGATTTCAGAGTACTGATGAGAAGCAGTGGCGAAAGTCTGAGACAGAGGTGGTGTCGGCATTGAAGCAGTAAGACATTCTTCATAATATCGTCGGGGGGGGGGGGCACCATCGAAATGGCAAGGCTTTCCTCATAATGTTGTGTCGCCACTGATCTCTTCTTTAAATTTATTAATGCGGTCAGTTCTATGGCACATGCATCATTTCTAGTACAACTGCTCATTTTACAAACCCTTCCCTGCTCTCCATAATCTTCGACTGGTTCAAAGATCCATCCGGTTGTTCTTGTTTAACCTCCCAATGACTCTGTTCAACTACCGAATTATCAATAGGCATGGTACAATTGTCTGGCATGACTAGAATCTATTTCGAGAACCTTTACAATTTAGCATTTCAGTTGAAAAAGTAGGGAAAGATACCATTTCATAGCCACAAGTGGTGGAAACAGAGTGATTCTCTTGCCCTCTGCTTCTATAATCCACCTCCAGTGAACTATTCTTCAAAGCCTCCATTTCTGTGTAGCTAGGGTTTTTGGCACCTTTAAAAGGCACTACTATGCCATTGTAGGGACTCATGCTCATGCTCTGAATCATATTAAATAATATTTAAAATGTAAAATGTATATTATATAATATTTAATATATAATATATAATATTATATATATAATATATAATCTAATATATAGTTTTTAATATTAATATATATTAAATAATATTAAATATAACATTTAATAAATAATTCATATTATATAATATTTAATATATAACTAATATATAACAATTAATATATAATTGATATTATATAATATTTAATATATAACTAATAACTATCAAATATATAACTATCAATTATATAACTATAATTGATAAAGTGGAACCAAATTTTGAAATTAGAAATTAGAGAAAGTGGAGGCAAAGAAAAAATTTGAAATTCTGCTGCCAGATTCAGGTACTCAAAAATATCGAGTACCTGATAATATCGGGTACCCGATAATATTGGGTAGCTGATTAGGCTCGGTATTGGTCTATGCACCAAACCTACCTGGTCAACTCTTCAAGTGTCACAAAAATGTGTTTTTCTTCTGTTTCTCTTAGTTCCAGACTTCGACCATGTAGCTGACGACTTTTTTTTCACCCGAATTTGATAAAATGAAAAGGGTATCTTAAGGAGATTATCAGCTTTCTATCGATATAATTGCTGTCAAATTTTGAATTTGTTAAGTAATTATTAGTTATTTTATAATCGAGCTACCTCTAAAGTGTTGATTTAGATACTGATTGAAAAATGACTATATCTTTCAAACAGTATAACATTTTTGAAATCCGAAAGATGCGTCACATTCTATGATTCATCTAGTATAAGAAAAAATTAAAAAAATTGAATTATGATAAGTTTTCAATGAGTTAAGGTGGCCAGACATGAGAGTTTTTAAATTCTGAAAGCACTGTAGCAAAAAAAAATCATAATTAATTATCTGTTTGGAATAAAAATACCAAAATATATGCGTCACATCTGGGCATGAGTCAGCTACTTATATATAGAATATTATAAAAAAACATTATCATTTGCTTTTGATTAGGGTGGTCAGACATACACGTACTTTTTATTTTTTTGCTGAAATGTTTGTAGTGTTGCATTGAAATCTATACTTTTTACCAATCATATTAATTTTTTTTCAGAAAAGGCTTAGTAGTTTAGAAACTACATTCAATTTCCTACAAATTATATTCTTACAACTTTTTGATATTAGGTTGATAACTAGTTCATTTTTTCACACCAAGTTGACTAATCCCGATTGTTTGATTTTTCATTGCCACTTAAGGGCATAGTTTGGCCCCTCATGATCCTGCACATACCCCGTCATTGTTTTCCAATCGAGACTAGGCAAACCCGAACACATAAACAAGATATATTCATTGATAAAACTTAAGAACCCGATACATCTATTAGACCCATTTCACTGTAGGTATTCTATCATCAAAGAATTGAAGCCAAGAAATAACTATCGAGTTCCACCACTATTCGCATATTAAAGAACGTGCTCGTTCCTGAAAACCATTTGGGTAGTAGATTGTAATAATGAACAAGCAAGTCTAAACAAAATAAATTGCAAATCAGTGAATGGAAACATTCAGAAAAACCAAATAGTCACAGAGGGAAATCATATGAAAATATCGAATGTATTTTATTAATCTCTTTGTACTACATTGACATCCATATCTCCAAGCCATGTTTTGGTCTCTGGTTCAATGATTGTATGCATGAAGAATCCATACATTTTGTTCTATACTGGAAATGACTGAATTAAAGGGTTTTTGTAATGTCTCATGTTAGGACTATGTAATATAGCTATCAAATTTCAATGCTCTGATACTTCTGTAATGTTCCCTTAAGGGATTTCTAAGGATTTTGTCTATATTTTTATAGTTCAAACTGTAATATTTTCTGGAGTCTAAAATCATTATTTCTAAACCTTACCCATACTTTATAATAGTGGATATAACATTGCCTCTCCTCATAGTTACTGATTTCACATCTTGAGCACATCTTGACTACTGCTACTAGCTATTGGATGATCTCTTTCACTGAGACTCAATCACAGTGTTTTCCTATTCTCTTATCCATCATAGTGAGGTCCTTTCATGACTTATATCTTCCCTACAAGACTGTTGGTGTATATTGCACCAGAGTTCTATTATCCATGATTTCAAAATTGTCTTGTGGTAGTGAACACATTATTAGAAACAAAATATGTATATCATTGCCTCTCCTCTTGAAAACATCTCTATATCTTATATTGACCATTAAATCACTGCTCTAATTGTTGCCTTTACCACTGCTACTCCTTTATACACAGTCACCATGATTCCTCGTGCTTGGTATGGTTTGCCATTTCTTTCATTACATTGGACATTGCTTCCTCGTAAGATCTAATGCCTTCAATCTTTTATTATCTTACAACTCATAAGGATTGATGTGATGATAGCCTCATGCTCTTCATTCCATGGTCTAAAAATGTGTACAAAACATGCACCTCTTGATGCTACTACTAGCTTTTACTCTGCTCTTTGAAAGACAATATGACACCTCTCATTACATACACTATGGCCCTGTGGCTGACTGTCATATCAGTGGGTAAGATTTATATCTTTTAATCTGACCATCTTTTCATCATGTAGTCATTATGAAAGTAGTAAATATCATCCCTCAAGCATTGACTAACATTGTTTTGAGGCACTCTTCTTGAACATGAATCTTTTTTTTCACAACACTATCATTCTATTTTGTAGAAACACTAACAATAGTCTCTTTATGGCATTGTTGATCACCGCACCTTCACATTCATGAAAATCTATTCATGCTTGCATCTTTGTCATGATATAATACCCTCGTTTCAATCTTTGAATATCACTGCCTTTTAGAAACTGTCCCTCTTTTATTTTTTATGACATCATTCCTTACTGTGGCTATGAGCCTTCATAACATTGTCTGTTCTTTATTCATTGTGCTTTGCAATCATGCATGCATGACCTCTATTATCTCTTCATGACTATTATAAGAGTGTCTTTGTGACTTATCATAAACCATATGAATCATTATTTTTAATCACTTTATACCACTGTGACAGTGGATAAGCATTGAAGAAGAACTTTCTTTAAACATTTCTTATCCACATTGTTTTGGCATCTTTTTAAATCATGAATTTCTACGCTTATCGTCACCTCATCAAGCCTATTTGACAGTCAACCTTGTCTATAACTAAGAACTCAAAAGTGTTGTTTTTCATTGGGACTAATATTTGCTTACAAATTTGATCACCATTTATTGACATCCTTTTGATAGTCACTTCTCAAGACTCTTGGATGCATTTTTCTCTTTTGTTCTCACTATTCCTTCACATGACTGATCATCTTTTATGCTCACTATCATGAGGAACTCTGTGACACTCTAAAAGTGTCATTCCAACTTCATCAACATTGCCTTTTCCATTTGCAATGTATACCACTACTTTTGATGCATGTTGAATGCCCTCCCATTTAGCTAGTGTCTCCTCTAATAGTCATCTTTGAATTTTGGCCTTTTCTCTCTACTTTTGTAGACAATGCCATTCTCTTCCTTATCATCTATGTCTACTCTTTTCTTTGACATACATTCTTGGAAGTTACTTTGAATGTGGTGTATCATGTGTTCTACATAGTATCATTGCCTGCTCTTCTCTTTACAGTGACTATCACTGTTCTTCACAAGAGTGCTTTTGTCACTTACCATGACTACTAAAGATCTAAGAATTCAAAACTATTAGAAACCCTCCTCAAAATAGTAGAGATTTTATTTTTGCAAAAAAAAAGATGTATCTCCTTGTGAACCTCAAAACCATGAATAATCCCTTAAAGACAACAGATGTAATATCTTAAAGAAAATCATAACACTAAACAACTAATGCCTCTATCAGAAGTGTGAATATATGTTTCAACATAGTGAATGCAAGATCATTGATGGGAGAAGTAATAAATCATTAGACCATGCATTGTTAGTTAAATATCCATTCTAGATGCACACAACATGAAGTCGTGACGGTAAAACCTTTTTCCAAATGCATAGCCTCTCATGGTTCCTTGAATGCAAGATAATGAAAACATAAATGTAGAGTGGAGTAATATAGACAACACATTTATCTCTATAATAAAATGTCATTCAATTTAAAATTTTGCACGTTAGTTTTTATTTGCTGATTTCTTTAGATCAGGCCTATACGTTCCAAGCAAGGAAGAGGTTGTGATCAAGGATACACACCTCATCCATATAGACCTACATTTCCATTGTAACACTTAGTACATATAATTGAAGGCTATCATTTGGGCGCTACAATCTTCCCTTAAAGGAACAACTATAAGTGAGGGGTAAGAGGTGAACTTCTTAGTTTTAGCATAGGCATCACTTTACCTGAAGATGGTTGTTTACTGGCTACCCTTTAATAGGACACTTGACTGTACCTATTTGAACATAGTTCAAATCCCAAAAGTCTGCATTTCTAGGACTGTTCAGCATTGTCCTAGTCAATCCATTTTTCTATCCTTGCTTCCCATACCAACCTATATCATTTGCAATGTTTCCTTGCTTATGAAGAGGAATAGTATCACCAAAACACATTATTATCTTGTCTTTATCCCTGCAAGTCAGTGGTATTAACTAAAATTTCTCTTTTCCTTTGTGAACAATATATGTATTAGAGTAGCCATCATGAATTGTCCTTCTCATACATATTATACTTTTTACTTAGCATTTAGATTTTCCTAAGCAGTACTGTGAACTTTCCTCCAACACATGTACTATTGTGAATATCATCACAAGTCCATCTGTTGGAGGGAAATTCATAGTACACATGTTTGGAGGTATGAAGGAAACAAGAGAATTTGAAGAGTCATGAGTGGTGAGAAGATTCTTTTGAGTAGAAGCTTTGGAGGCAGTGTAGATCAGTCCATATCTTTGGTCACAAATGTATATAGGCAATGCAGATCCTACATACCAAAATTTCATCTTAGTATTGATTTCCTTTTGTTGTGAAATTCAAACCCTATAATTAGGAAAATATCAACAAATGCAAGGAGTGCAACCAAAATTTGGAGAATTAATCAAATGGACACAGCTCAGAAATTACGAACATGGCACAATCTTGAGGTAAAGTGATTCTTATCTGGGGCACTGTCCGTCCACATATGAACATGGTAACATTCAAACATGAAACAAACCACTCTTAAACCAGATTAAACTAGTAAACCAAAGGACATACTGATTATAAGTAAACTAGTAAAGCAAAGGACATGCTTTTACTACTAAGTCTCTATTTTTTGGGCATACTAATTACAAGTACTTGACATATATCACAAATTTTGCTCATTAAGGTTGGCAAGATGATTACGCCTCTCTTGAAAAAATACTGTCAAATCATTATGCTTTCAAATCAATTACCTATCGATGTATCCCTTGCGAGGGAGAGAAGCCAAACACATAAAGAACATGCACATAAACACGCCAACTGAAAAACTTAAATGGAATACATCAAGACATACCAAATGATGAATGTTCAATTTTTGTAATGGCAAAGCAATATCAGAACCATCCATTTCTAAAACTTGATTTTTCTATAGTCCTAATGATTTTTCTTATTTCTTGTCTATGCTTGGTGATAGGATTTTGAACATTGTTGACATACTTAAATGGAATACACAATACCAAATGATGAATTCTTAATTGTTGTAATGGCAAAGCATCAGAACCATCCATTTCTAAAATTTGATTTTGTATAGTCTTAATTATTTTTCTCTAGTCCTAATGATATTGAAAATTGTTGACAAAGAGTGTTTCTTTTTTTTATTATAGTATAAATGATTTTTCTATAGTCGTAATGATTTTTCTTATTTCTTATCTTTTGTCCCTTTTTGATTTCCTATGTCTATGCTTCATGACAGAATTTTGTCACCTTCTTTTGATGGTATATTTAAATCACTCTATATATGGAATACTATTTTGTTCACTATTTTATTTCAATGTCATATTTCTTTCAATTTTCATATACACAAAGACTACACATGCTGATTAAAAAATGATCTATTTGATTTAGGTTTAATTTTCATTATTGTAAATGGTTAATATTTTTGATGGTACTCCTTGGTGTATTTCATATAAAAATAATAAATGTAGTAACGATGGTGTGGTGCTGTATTGATATAGGCTCAATGACTCTTGTCAATGTGGTGGTGGGCAGTGTGTGTTGAAGACTTCATAGACACTGAACAACCCTGAACGACCATTTTGGTGCTACCCAAATAGAAAAAAGGTTGCTAATGTGTATGTATTTAATGTTTCTAATGTAAATAATATTCATTATAATATAAGAACTAATGTAGACTGGGCATCATAGGGAAATAATGGATGCAGATACTTTAGTTGGGTCGATGACAACTCATCTGCATCTATCCACCCATCTCCACTTATCCGCAATGAAGGATTTGAGTGCAAAACATGTCAAGCTAGGGCAAATTCCAAAATTATATTTTTATAGTGCCTTCTCTGTATTGTAATCACATATCTTTGTTGCGACCATATGCAGAGATGAACTTAAGAATTAGTTAGTTTAGTATTTTCATATTGTAACTAACATTTTAATATGGATATGACGTAACTTCTCTTTGCCTCAAGTGCCCATATATATGGTTTACATCTTTTTTTAGAATAATTCTTCATGTTTATGGCTTCGGTGAGCCCCAATCTGCTATCAATCACATGATTTAATGTATAGTGTTTTCTTGGTTATTCCATTTGTTCCTTGACCTTGACTATGGATTGACTATCATTTTCAAGCTTGAGCGAGCCTTCATACCATGCACCATCCGCAGATTTGTATGCAACACTAATTTACGAACGTAAATAACGTATTGAACGTAATCTATGAATGCTACGTGGTATGAAGTCTCACTAAATTTTGAGCATCCTCCCTTTATTCCAGTGAGAGATTGGAATGAGTTCATTTTGGATGCAAAGGAGAAAGGGGATACTCAAAGAGGAATTACACTAGCAAATGAGAGAAGGTATAAATAATGAAATTTGCATATACTAGTGTTCTAAACCTCCTTAATACATGATTTAAGGTCTTAGTCCATGGATAAATTAAATTAGACTTACTATCCAAAACACTTAAAAAACATGCACATAAACACAACAACTAAGAAACATAAATGTAGATTTCACAATAGCTTAGAAACATAATTGTACGCATCATAGTCACAATCTTTTGGAGACAACATAATTGAGTTGTGTACCCAAGCGATGGAGAGCAACTTATGCACCCTCGATTCCAAGTTGAATACATCTGTTGGAGGACCTTGTATTCATGAGAAATAGATGTAGTCAACTTGGAATCAGAGGTGCAGGAGTTGCTCTCCATCATTTGGGTATACAAATCAATTACATTGTCTCCAAAAAATTGTGACCATGATGCCTACAATTATGTTTCTCAGTTATTGTGTGCTAGGACCCCTTATGACCCTTTACAACTATTTACGATCCCTAAGAATACATCTTAGAGGTCTTAAAATGTCAGAAAGGGTCACAAGAGGCTCCTAGGAGGGGCCAGATGAGCTTCCACCTTCACGTGGTTGGCCCTGTTAAGTAGAGAATGTTATACTCTTCTCAAAACAAAGAGAAGCTCAATAATTTAAGGTCTCGGTCCACAAACAAATTAAATTAGACTTACTATCCAAATTGGTACATTGATGAGAATCAATGATGGGCTGAAGTTTTTAGATTCTGAGAAGACGTATATGCAGTGGAGGCCAAAAGGGATTTTTGTGGAGATTTTATAGATGTGGAGATTTTCTAGAGTGGCTATATACATACAAGGGTTTCTAGACTGAGTACCAGTGTAGAGATAATGATTCAGTAACCTATGTCTATAAAAGAGCTCTACCTTGTCATACGTAGTGAGAAGTATCCCCAAGAAATGGGAATGCTAAGGTGGAAATGGTGAGTGGTGGAGAGTGGCAGTCTGAGAAAGCCTTTCCCAAACAGTAAACAACAACGACATAATATTGTTGTGCTTAATTTGATATTCAATATATATTTCTTTTTACAAAATTAAATTGTCCGTCACTTTTTCGACCAACAAAGAATAGGTGGATCGATGAGAAATCTATACAATCAATGTTTATTATGATGATTGTATGTCACACTTTTGACCAACATTATAACGATATAATAGGAAATTCTTCTAGGTTGAAGCAATGATTTCGATGTCATCTTCACCGATAATTCAACCACTTTTCACATCGCAATTTTGATGGACATTTGATGTGTCATAATATCGACTAAAAAACTTTGATAGCCATTATTGTCGATTAGCTGACCAATGGGCATCTAAGAATCAACTAATCCTCATCAAAAAATAGGATAAAATTTACTAGTGACCATATTTTTCTTTGATAGTGCAACCGTTCTTCTTGAAATGTACTTTGTATTATTTTTCCATAAGCTTTCCAACACTCAAAAGATTATGTTTCAAACCATCAATAAAGTAAACATCATCAGTGTTAGTATTTCCTTAAAGTATAACAGATCCTTTTCCTTTTATATGATAGGTTGCATTAATTGAAACTCTAACTATTCCTCCATCATAACTTTTGACCTCAACAAATTTATTCATATCTCCAGTCATGTGATGGTAACAACCACTGTCTATAATCCAATCAGTTTTCTTTTCAACTTGTGATACTAATGCTTTATCTTCTCTAACTTTTTTTCTTTTCAAGATTTTCTTCCTTAATAGAAAAAAATCCTATTTCATCGTCACTTCCACTCAAATATTTTTTAGTATCAGATTCTTCATTATTTGCAAAAAGGAAATACTTAGGTAGTATATCTTTGTAGTCTTCTCTAGTCTTTCTTATTCTCTTAGGATATTTAGAAGAATAATGACCATATTAATTACAAGTCCAATATTTAAAGATTATGTTACCTTTAGGCTCTCTTTTCGCAAGTAGGGTAAGTCCTTCCTCAATCTTCTTTTCTTCTTCAACTTTTGTTCGGTTGCAACTAGCATAGTCTCCACTTGTACTTTTAATTCTTGTCAACATAGGTTGAACACTTAATACACTGAAAGAAGTATCTATTCTAGGAAATTATTCACTTTGTGTCATCCACATTTTTGCTGACTGTAATCTTCCAAGAAGAGTCTCTTTAGTGAAATCATTTGTGCGAGGAATAAATTGTTCAATCATTTGTGATGTTTGTTTGAATGCAAGTGTCAAGTTTCTTAGTATCTTCTATACAACTTCATCTTTTGATTTTTTTCCTCCACAAGTCTTAATTCCCATAACCATTTCTAATATTCTACTGAAGTAACTTCTTATAGATTCATCTTCCATCATATTAGAATCTTGAAATAATTATATCCAATTCTGTAAATTAACCTTCTAAGCATGATTATCACCTTCAAATATATTTTATAAAACAATCCAAACTTCATGAGAAAGACTTAACTTTTTTACCTAAGAAAATTTAGTTTCTTGAAGAGTTGATAATAGTGCTTCTCTAGTAAGCATATTATGCATGAATATGTCTTTCTGACCTTCAGCGCACTCTTCAAGTTTGTCTTCTTCAATCACATCCTTTCTCTTTGCAGTAATCAACCAGTATCCTACACCCATGCATAATAAGTGTTTCTTCATATTTTCCTTCCAACTATCATAGTTAACTCCATCAAAATTTTAACTTTCTTTCCTGATGCTCTGATACCAATTGTTTTTTATTAAGTAAAATAGGTTTTGAAGGGGCCCCAAAACCTTGTACATTTTGGTCAAATAATATTTTCAATACAACGATGTAAAAAAATAGTTCAAGACCACAATGAGGGTTTTGCAATAGGCTCCCACAACCTGGATAGAGAATGGTGCCAAAAAAAAGATACTGAGACCCATACTAAAGAAACCACTACTTGAAAGATAATACAGTTTTTATCAGTACCCCAAAGACTATCAACAGTCAGCAGAGAGCCTACCGACCATAAAGAAAAATCATTTCTTCCCCTTCTGGGAATGGAGGGACATGTAGAAGGAAACCAATTGTTATAAAGTAAATTCCACCAAGATAATTGTTATAAAGTAAAGTCTACCAAGATAATTGAGATGGGGGGTGAATTAGTTATACAATTAAAATCATTCTCATTATCTTTATTAAATCTAAAAAATGTAAGAAATAAGATCACCAACCAGAGAAAGATAAACATACACAATAACACCAGATTTTGTTAACTAGGGAAAGCCTTGATTAGAGGGAAAACCCTAGTGGGAATTAGTCCCACAAGATGATGTACTAATATAAATATTCCTTATGAGAGAATAGAACCTATTAGGAGTCAATGAAATATATTTATTACCTATGAGTCCTTGTTAGGAGACTTTGAATCCCTGTTAGGAGTTGAGAAGAAGAAAGAAGGACCCACTTTCCAAACAGTCGCAGTAAATTATCCTCACTAAGTAATACAAGAAATCAAAACAACTATCAGAAAAACCTTATTTTCCAAATATAGCCCTTTGTAAGCTCTTTGTGCCTCACTCGCACCAATCTCTTCTCTAATCCAAAGATATTCACTTTCAAGTTCGTTGGATCTCATACATAAGTTTGTATCTTCCACAATGCAAAGATATAACCATATATCACACTCACACATACACACATTCCATCCAAGGAATAATATTTCCTTTATACCAAGTCATAGAATAATTTATTGAGTTGGCCTTGAAGCTTTCCAAATTTACAATTATAATATAGGATCATTTTAAGATATTACTTTACACTCTACATTACAATATTTTATCTTTTTCACAATTATAATCAAACTATCGACTCACACTCTTTATAACTTTACACACGCTACTCATTTAACTTAGCGCCTTTAACCACATCATCTTTGACTTCTCTTCATCATTTTTCCAAGTCCATTCAATTAGATTCCATCTCTGTTAGGAGATAAAATCCAAACATCAGAAGTCGATCTCTACAAACGCTGCCTAAACATAGTCTTTAATAAAACCTTCATATATCTGTCTAGAATACATAATTCCACATATGATTTTAAATGTAATATCAAGACATACTCTAGATCATAAAACCAAGTGCACATAGGCTGATCTTCAATCCTCAAACTTTGTTTGCTATACTACCAGTCGTCACAAAATAACTAGTATGTTGACATCAATGACAAACTTTGTCATGAATGCAACACACAGTCACTATAACATGTCTCCAACACTACTAGGATAGTCCCCCATAGGATTACCACCAAAATTCATGCTAAAAATGAGCCCATTGTAGAATCATTTCATTTTTAAAATGAAACAATACTATGTCTTCCTAATGGATCTTGTGTTGACATTAAAGTTAAGCCTTACTTTGGTAAAAAAAAATTGAATTCTAAAAGCCTGATTGAAAAATAAAATTCATAAATAAAACAAGATGATGGCCAAGCTGATAAAATGTTGCATCCATAAGAACTATTGGCCGGTTTGGGTAGTACTTATTTTTGTGAACAAGAGAGAATACAAAATTTATTTTCATCTATCAAAGAAGGGGATTTCAAGGATAAGGATATAAGTATTAATTTATTTCATGCAATAAGTTTGGGTAGGGAATTTGCAAATTTAGTTTCAGCAAAAAATAATGAAGTTGTTTTAGCTAAGTTAGACCCTGTGCATGACAAAGTGTCTCTCAATTCTAAGATTAATTCAAATGCTCAAAATTATTTTAGGAATGATGGTCTTAACAATGATTATTGTGAGAATGATACAACCCTTTCCCTAGGAATTTATGAGCATTACTTTTTTTAGCCAAAAATAGAAGATTATTTGAGAAGTATTGTACAAATGCTTCCAAAATGTTCAAAAGTTCATAATGAAACATGGCTCTTTGGGAAGAGAACTTTATTCATAGATTTTATAAAAGCTATCAGTTTTGTGTCTATCATTGAGGAAGTTTCAAGAAGATAGTAGTTTTGAGCCACACCAAAAAGATAGAATTTATTTTTCCAGAGAGGTCCATACTTCTCCCTACTAGTGAATGGTTATGTGTAAGTTATTTTTGGCCCTACTCCTTTAGGAGAAATTTTCCTACCTATATATACTTGTAAATAAGTTTTGGCTTCCCAAGCTTTTTTGGAGTTAGTTTGGTGTCACTTTTCGCTTGTTACTTTTTCCCTGCTCCACTCCACTCTTTTGCAAGAAGCTACATGTGCTCATACCTTGATTTGAATCTATTGTCCAATGAAGTTAGACACTAGTCCTCTAGTAGAGACAAGATGGATTCTTTGTGTCTTTTCAATCCATTTCCCCAAATAGAGCTAGTTGTTTTCTTGCCTATGGCAGCCCCGATTTAAAATTAAAAACAAACAAACCCCTCGTCCCATTATGGAAAATTAAAGATGAAGTTTTCCATTTTATCCCAATCCCCCTCAATGATTTTTCTCATGATTTTTCTCATGATTTTTCTATGAATACAACTTCTTAAAGTGGTAGCATTTGAAAAGATCATTGAACCTAGTTTAGAAGGTTCAATTAGTTTGACAAACTTTTCAAAGGGTTCAAAGTTCAAGAGGCCGAGGTCCTCGAGTCCAAAAGTGACAAAATATTTAAATGTTCTAATTAGTATAGGTTTGAAGGTATAATTTTAGTGGCTCAAGTTCATAGGTTTAGGTTCAAATGGTTCAAGGAACTCCAATGGTTAATAGAGTTCAACAAATTTGAAGATTCAAGTTCAATGCAAAGACTTTGAAAAAACTAAATTCCATGATTCAAAGGGTTCAAGCACTTAAAATGGTTCAAAGGGTCCAAGTTTAAATAAATAAATTTGAAGCCAGTTCATAATTGAAGGGCATGCAAGATTGAGCTCTTGTTCATTCAAGTTAAAAAAAACTTCATTGAAAAGGAAATTTAATACATGTAAAAGTTTTGAGCTTGAGAAAAGGCCTAATGTATCATAAGGAATGATATTGTTTAAAATATCAATCAGACTCATTCAATACATACGATGGTCCAAAATGAGTTGTCATCAATCTTTGGAAGAGGAGATGCCAATGGATCCCAACAAAACTTCATTGAAAAGGAAATTTAATACATGTCAAAGTTTTGAACTTGAGCAAAGGCCTAATGTATCATAAGGAATGATATTGTTTAAAATATCAATTAGACTCATTCATTAGAGATGATGGTCCCAAATGAGGTGTCATCAATCTTTGGAAGAGGAGATGCCAATGCATATTATTAACAGACTGGTTAGATAGTATTGTGGAGACACCCAAATTGGTGATGTTTTTGTTACATGTTTACTATTGTAATTACAATCTCTGGCCTACAAAAAATGATTATTGTGGGCAATGAATAAAACAAGAATAGAAAATAAATGAATTAGTTTTAACTTTATAGATGTTCTTATCATTATTAGGAATTTCTTAAGGTTGATTTGAAAATATTGCATCTTTGGAATATTTTTTGTCAATCAGTGGTCAACGGTGAAATGGACCAAGGGAGCAGAGAACACAATTTGGTCTCAGACTTTAGATCATGAATTCCATTACAATACAGTATACCAATAGCATGATAAGGAGCAGTGCCTAGTCTCTTGGTGGAGTATGAGTTTTTTTTGAGATCGTGATCGAGTGCCACATTTAAATTTATCAGTGAAGATTTATTTACATTGGAAATTAAAGAATCAAACTCCCATGTGGACTTTTAAAACCAGCTAAAAATAATTTTCTTGAGTTGGATTAAACATGCTATTCACTAGCATTATATATATTCCCAATGTTGTCATTTGTAATGAAAAAGAATACAATGAAAAATACTATATTTTGATGTTATCTTTGTCACCAATATTGAACTCAAATTTTGTATTATGGTGAGTAGTGACAGAGCTCCAATATGGAAGCTCGAGTGGAGATAATGGAACCTGATCCTAAGTATGTTCGAAATGAACATGGACGCAAAAATCAAGTGTTCTTCAATCAAAGATAGAAGGCACCAAAAACCAATTAAGGAACTTAAATTGAGCTTTAAGATCTTCATGGATATATATAAGGTGTTGAGCTAAATAAAAATGCTGAAACAATTTGAAAAACTAAAATAAAACCAGAAACACAGAATGCAAGAGAAAACACAGAGATTTATAGTGGTTCATCCAGCTAGTCTAGATTACAACCACTCTTCAAGCAGAGGATATCTCTTTTATTATTTCCCAATGAATACAATACATTGTTGCAGCTCAAAGATTTATTTGGCATCACAGTGAGAAGAATAAGAAATGGTTTATAGCTACTGGTTGCAAACCAGAGAAATGATTGGTCTTCACATACTGACAACCATTATAGGTAGAGCCATTAAAATCTCCCACTTGAAGTCCAATCAGCGTTTCTCCGAGATAACCCCTACTTGGAATGCTTATGGCTATGTTGTGACAATGTTGAGAGAAGCTCTATAGAATTTGAACTTCTCTCGAGGTACAACCTTGGTGAACGCATCTGCCGAATTGACCTTTGTATCAATCTTCTCTAACTATAATCTTCCCTCTTCAAGAGCATGACAGATGAAGTGAAATCTAGTTTCTATATGCTTTGTGCGACTGTGGAAAGTTGAATTTTTGGCCAAATGAATTGCACTCCTTTTGTGAGAAAATAGAGTAAAGGTGGATTGTTTAAATCCCAACTCTCCAAATAATCGATGTAACCATATCAGCTCTTTAGCCACCTCAATAAGAACAATGTATTCAGCCTCGATAGAGGAAAGAGCAACAACTTCTTGCTTTTGAGAAGTCCAGCTAATTGCTGCCCCGACAAAAGTAAACACATAGCTTGTTGTTGACCTCCTTGTATCTAAATCTCCAGCCATATCAGAATTAACATATCCACAAATTGAAGGGGTCTTACTGTTAAAACATAAAACATGAGAGGAAGTGCCTCTCAAATACCAAAGAGTCCATTGAACTACTTGCCAATGAGTTTTACATAGATTACTCATAAAACCACTCACAACACCTACTGCATTAGCAATGTCGGAACATGTGCTAACCATGCCTTACATTAAACTCCCAACTGCTGAAGAATAAGGAATACTAGCCATCTCATGTTTTTCTTCCGGAGTAGAAGGACACATTTTAGAAGACAATCAAAAATGATTAGCCAATGGAGTGGCAACCAATTTTGCATTTGACATATTAAATTTTTCTACAACTTTGAGGATATACTTTTCTTGAGATAATTTAATTTATCTTTTATGTCTATCTCAGATTATATCCATCCCAAGAATCCTCTTCGCTTCCCCTAAATCTTTCATGGAAAAATGAAGGGCCAAATGTGTCTTCAGCTCATGAATAACTCTCATACTGTTATCAACAGTCAACATATCATCAACATACAATATAAAAATCACAAACTCACCAATAGGACATCATTTGTAGTAAACATATGGGTCTAATTCACAGTGAGTAAAACCATGCTGAGTCATGAAGTTATCAAATTTTAAATACCATTGGTGCAGGGCTTGCTTCAGCCCATATAGACTCTTCTTTAATCTGCAATATAAATGCTCCTGCCCCTGTTTAACAAATCCTTCTGGTTGCTCCATATATAACTCTTCATCAATATATCCATGTAAAAATGTTGTTTTGACATTGAGTTGCTCAAGCTCAAGGTCCCATGTTGCTGCTATGCCTAGAACTAAACGATTAGTCTACATTTTGACTACTAGAGAAAAGATCTCATTTAAGTCCATACCCTTTTGTTGAGCGAATCCCTTCACTACCACTCCAGCCCTGTATCTTTTTCGACCTCTATCTTCCTCTTTAATGTGATATACCCATTTATTTTTCAAGGCTTTACGATTTGGCGGAAGAGGAACCAAATCCCATGTCTGATTTATGTTTAAAGAATCCATTTCATCTTTCATGGCATCAATCCAGAACACTGAATTAACATCATTACATGGGTATGTGAAGGATAATGGTATGCCAAAAAGTGTCAATGTGAAAAAAATTTATTTTCACACGTCCAAAAGCACACAAATGCATATGTTGACTTTTTAGTAGGCCTGGGTGTCAATACACCTGGCCAAGCTAAAAGATAAAGAAAAAGGCTTAATCAAATATCTGATATTATCAGATATCCGATAATATTGGATATCCGATATTTTCCAGTAAATATAACACTGTACGGCCAGCCGCGTTCAACATTTTCTCATTGTGAAAACGTGAATGTTGCTAAGGGTTTCGGATATCCTCTTTACAATCCCCTATATGATTTGTCTAAAAATATAAGGTAAGTCCAATCTTCAAATTTTTGTTGTTTTTATTATTTTTATTGGTTTTTAATAGAAATTTATAGTTTTTATATAAAAATTAGCCATTTAAATGAGTTTTTGTATTATTTTTTAAAATTTATCTCTCTCTCTCTCTCTCTCTCTCTCTCTCTCTCTCTCTCTCTCCATGTTTTAATGTATATTTAAGGGTTTCATATACCTTTTTGTGGATAATTTACCTTAAATGTTCTTACATCAATTTTTATGCCACTGTCTATTTCTAGGAGAGATGATGAGCGTACGGTGGTTCTACATTTGTGTGAAATTTTTTCTAGAGTTAAAAAATCAATTGATTGTATTCAATATTTAATAAGTTAATATTATACTATTATACAATAGAGAAATAAATAATAATAATATAATACATACTAATATTTAACATTGAAAAATAATAATAATAATAAATATAATACAATACAAAAATAAACAATAATAATATAATACATAATAAATAATTTGTAATATATATTTTAAAATTGAAAAAATACTTAACTCATTTAATATTAACATAAAAAAAATAAAAATTAATATGAAACTTGAAATTGAGAAAACTAGTGGAATTGAAATTTTGAATTAGGAGGAAATTTTTGGATATCCAATTTTATCGGATATCCGATTAGGCTTGGTATTTTCTTGGGTAATAACAAACGTGGGTGGTCAAACCTTTTGGCATGTGTCAGGAGATAGTTTCTAATATCAAGAGCTCGACCATGTAGCTAATGACTATTTTTTCACCCAAAATTGATGAAACGAAAAGGGTTTCTTAAAGACATTATCATCTTTCCATCAATATAATTGCTGTCAAATTTTGAGTTTGGTAAGTAATTATTACTTATTTTTCAATTGAGTTATCTTTAAAGTTGCAATTGACATACTGATTGAAAGACAACTATAACTTTCAAACCATTTAATCTTTTTGAAATCTGCAACATGCGTCACATTCTATGCTTCGGCTACTATAAGGGAAATAAAAATTCAATTTCGTTAATTTTAGAATTAGTTAAGGTGGTCAGACACGAGAGTTTTTTCATTCTGAAAATTTTGTAACAGAAAATTCATAATTAATTATTTATTTGGCAAAAAAATACAAAAAAATATGTGTCACATCTATGAATGAGTCTACTACTTATATATAGAATCTTGGGAAAATTTATCATCATTTGATTATGATTAAGGTGGTCAGACATACAAGTACTTTTTATCTTTTCCCTAAAATTTTTGTACTACTGCATTGAAATCTAAACTTTTGAACAATTAGATAAAAAAAATTCAGACAAGGGCTAGTAGTTTAAAAACTACATTGAATTTCCTACAGATTCTATTCTTACAACTTTTTCACATAAGGTTCATACGATGTTCAACTTTTTACGTCAAGTTGACTAACCCTGATTTTATAATTTTTCATTGCCACTTAAGGCCATAGTTTGGTATACCATGATCCTACACATAACCACATGCTTTATTATATGTTTGTGGCTTTGTCTGATCAGAACACAAATAAAATAAAAGTTTATAATCATCAAGCTTCCTTGGGCATTTTCTCTCTCTGGTAGACCTCTGTAACTGAGTATTTGGATTAATAGTGGGAGTGTGAAGAGGGCTAGTAATCGCTACAATTCCACAACCTTGTAAATGACTGGGAGCTAGTTGTATGCCAGACATTGTCTCTTGGCAAATACACTGGTCTTGGCGCACAAAGGAGTCCCTTGTTTGTGGACAGTGGTGCACGCATGGGTCAGTAGACTCCTCATGTGGTAGAGGGGGATGTAGAAACAACAACGTAGGATGCTTGTGTTGTAGTGCTGAGTCCTCATGGGACTATTGCTGTAGATCTGGCTCTGCCTGTGGGAGAGTAGCAGTCCGTGGCAGAGTGCCCAGCATGGGGGATTAACCAAAGGCTCGGGCTCATTTCCCTCAGCATTTTCCCTATCGTGAGTTGTTGCAGGGTGTATGGAGGGGATTTTAGATCATGTGGATAGCAATGGAGAGGGAAGAGGTGGTAAATACTGAGGCTTATTTAATAAACTGAGCTCCTTCATCATGTATATATTTTGATATTCTGGAAGAAAGGTGGACTGGTAAGAGAATTTTATTTTCTAACTTGCGAGTTTTTGGATATGATGCATATGCTCACATTCCTAAGGAGAAGAGAACAAAATTGGATTATGCTTAAGTGTAGGAACATGCCTTACATCAAATTATGCGTATATAACTGATTGACTAAAATAATATTACGCTTAAGTATAGGAACATTCCTTTCATCTTTTAGAAGCCATTTACTTCCATTTTTCAATGATAATAAAATATCCCCTTTGTCGACAATATTACACTCTTTGTTATCCCCAAGAAAAACTTTACCAAACATACCTTTGTGGTAATTTGCCAAAGCACTTCGACATGGAGTAGCATGAAAAGATGCACCAGAATCAAGAACACATGAGCTTGAATCTGTGTCACCAACTGCAAGTACCAAAGCTCCATCAATTGCAGCATTAACGCCGTCATTGATAACTTTATTTTGAGCCTTTTTATAGTTCCAACATTGCTTCTTTGAGTGCCCTAATTTTCCACAAAACCAGAAAGTGTCATTTCTTCCTCTCGATTTTGAGTGATGATTCGATCTACCTCTTCCATTATTATTATTTCTTCCTCTCTCATGACTTCTACCTCTATTGCTACATGCTCACAATTGTTAGAGCATCACCGAAAGAGGGTTCATGATGCTTCCTTTGCATGTCTTCACTAAGTAGTGTCGCTGCAACTTCATCAAATTTCATCTTATTCTTGGCTGCAACTGAGGTTCTCACAACCATTACTATGCCTTCCTAGCTATTTAGAAGTGAGCATAACAATAAGATTGCTTTTATTTCATCATCTAATGGGATACCAATTGAAATCAGCTGAGTAACTAAAGTATTGAACTTGTTGAGATGATTCAACATCACTCCCCCTTATTTCATTTTTAGATTATATAACTTCTTCATTATAAAAACCTTGTTCAAAGCTGACAGTATTTCATATAATGAAGATAACTTTTCAACCAACTCTTTAGTTGTCTTCTCTGCTAAAACATTAAACAACACATTGCTTGAGAGAGATAGAAAGATTGTTGCTCATGCTTTCAAATCCATTTTCCCCCATTCTTCATCTGATATTTTTCCTTTCCCTTTTGTTTTACCAAGCAATGCAGGTTGCAAATCCTTCTTGATAAGAAAAGACTCTATCTGCACTTTTCATAGCCTAAAGTTTTGCCAAGAAACTTTTTTGATTTTCCATTTATCCACCTCATCCATGACACTTGCAAATCTTCACCAATTTCTAGAGAATCAAACAAGCTTAACCAGCTCTGATACCAATTGTTGAGCTAAATGAAAATTTTGAAACAATTTGAAAAACTAAAATAAAATAAGACACACAGAATGCAAGAGAAAACACAAAGATTTATAGTGGCTCATCCAGCTAGTCTGGATTACATCCACTCTTCAAGCAGAGGATATCTCTTTTATTATTTCCCAATGAATACAATACATTGTTGCATCTCAAAGATTTATTTGGCATCGTAGTGAGAAGAATAAGAAATGGTTTACAGGTGCTAGTTGCAGACCAGAGAAATGATTGGTCTTCACAAACTGAAAACCATTACAGGCAGAGTCGTTACATAAGGAGCCAATCACTTGCTTTGAAGATCAAAATAAAAAGTAAGAATGAATAATGGAGTATTTTACAATTTGATGATAACTGAAGGTTATGAGAAAGGCATCATTGTTAGACAGGTTGAAAAGGCATCGGGTCTACATGCAATTGAATATAGTTGTCATGATCTCTTGGAAAGTTTTAGACAAAAGGAGAAATGTAGAAGAAAGGAAATAACTTATTTCCTCCTAAACCATGACTTTGATCTACAAGATAATGAATGGAGATCTCTTATGGAAGGCTTGAATTTTTCTGCACAAGAACCAATTTGTACAGGTAGAGATAAAAACTACTCCATCTAACCCAATATCCTTTTCCATAAGGATATTTTATAAAACAAATCTAAACCCGATTGTAAACAAACTAATCGACTCTACAAGAGAATTTCTCAAGCATAGAGAAGTTTTGTGAACTATTTGGTGGAATGCCAGAAAGAAGAGATCATGAGTGACAAGTGTAGAGCTTTGATTTATAACCTCTCACTAGAGACACCATCGGTTCCAATAATTAATTTGAAAACCACAATAATACATGTCATTACGACATAATGTTTAATTCTTACGAATGAATTAAACATTATATGGGCTAGAGAAGATAAGAGGAAAATATGATTTGAAGATTCAATTATAAAATTGAATAAGGAAACCACAAAACTATTTAGTGGGAAATTTTGAGAAATAAGGGGTTCAGTTCTTATTTTCTAGAAAGTTAGTGTTCTATAGGGGAGAAAATGTTTTATGGTTGTAACATGGGAATGGGTAATGAGTTTAAGTTTTAGACATAATTTTCTATCTAGAGGATATGATGATCTATTGGCTATTATCTTTATCAAAGAAAAAATATGAATACATTTTGAAACTTCATGTTTAAATGTATTCATTTTTCTATGATTAATCTTTGTATATAAAGTAACCTTTAATAAATTTCTTGTCACAAAATTGTGCTTATGTGTGTAATGGAATCTATGAGTTCCAGATATTGTATATGTCTGAAATAAATTTTAAATTTTTCTCTTGGTTTATGATTATGGGTATGAAGCTAGGAATCTTTGAGTCCTTTAGTTTTTATCCATCTATTTAGAAATATTTCACATCTATTTCATGTTTATGAATACATAGTTATTTTCATTTTGTGCCTTTTGGTTAAAGGCATAACCAACAATTTATTCTTTGTATATCAAACGAAGGGAGATGTACCTTCATATCAAAATTCAAATAGCACTTGCACATAAATATTATAAGTGACTCTATTATTTGGGCTGATTTTGTCTTCTAGTTTTGGGCATGTATGAGTCATTTTTAAAGGCATTTTCAAGAGGACAAACTTGTTCAATAGCACAAATATAATTTCATATTTTAAAGGTAGGTTTTTCATCTATATGTATATAATTAAAAACTCTTACAAAATATCTAGGAATCATGTAAGCTTTAAAGTTGTAACATTGTAGCTAGATATTATTAAATTACATAGGCTTGAATCTTATGTGTTTTATATTACCAAAAAATGGAGATTTCTCCTATTATGTAAGTTGATATCAACATTTTTTAAAAAACAATAGCCATGCTATAGGTTTTGAAACTACACTTGTACAATAAAGTGACTGAAAATTCAAAGAACCTACAAAGAACGTTAAAATTCAATTCAAGGACTTGCATGAAATGTGGTCTCATAGATTCCAAGGAAATGAGATTACTAGTTGTGAATCTAAATCCCACAATATTTTCATTTATATGGGCCTACAATAAATCACAAGATACAAAAGAACATAATTATTTAAATCAAAACATAGTAAAAAAATAAATTTATTTGTGGTAATATTTTTTATAGACCTTACAAGTACTAAAATCTAAAATTGAAAATAATTTTAATTCACATATAATAGTTGTGTACCCCTACTAAAAAGAATAACATACCTATGCTACCAATTATTTCATGCATATATGTTGGTGTGATGTGTATTTAGTACAAGATGTGTAGAAGTGTTCATTACATTGTAATTGCATAGAGATTATATGGTCCATGTATGAGGATGAGTAAATGATGAAAGTGATTGAGATATTTGATCTAATGATAGGATAATACATATTTACATGTAACAATATATAGTTGTAAAACTACGTATTTAATATTATTACAATAGAAATGTAATATAATTTCTCCCATATTTGTGTACACTAATATTCTCTCTTATTTTTATTTTTCTTATAATGCTATCCTCAAAAGATAAAATTTCATCTTCCTAAGGGATCCAACTTAAGGTTAACATAGAAAATGTTATTAGTACCCAAAATAATTGTGAATTTTTAAAAGATATCTCTTTGATGTTCAACTGTTAGTGTATTTAAGTGTTGTAACTAGTAATTATCTGGTGTAGGCTCTAAAAACACATATGCTTAACTTTACTTAGGGATCACATAAGAACATTCCCCTTTTCGATGGTGTTATAAAATTATCACTTTTCTACCTTATGTGAGAATTCCTCCTTTGGTGCACTTGTTTGTCAATCACCTTTCCACCTGGAGTGGATGCACATTAAATAAATAATTTTCCACCTTGGAGAGTGTTTCTCCTTTAGCATTTGTGTTGCACAAACATCTTTGCACCTTGGAGGGTGGTCCATCTTCAATTCACATGTGACACTTTCACTTTTCCACCCTAGGTGGGTGATAAATTATCACTTTATGTACCATGTCATAAGATTAAGAAACTTGTAATAATATAATGCCTTCCTATATCTCATCTTGGTCTACTAAATAAAGGGGTCTACCATGTAATATCATTTATTCTATTGGATTATTATTGAGATTATAGTTTATTCTTATCATAGTGATTATCTATTGTTATTTTTTTTCTCCATTAGCCCTTTAGATCTTGGGTGGTAATCTCTATATCCAAATCTTACATGTTACCAAAGCTCATTGAGTGTCATTGGATAGAATTTTGAGATATTTGAGTATATTTTATGGTAGATTTTAGGGTGATTTTATCATGAATTTGTCTTGTATGTAAACTTAGGGGCTTTCTGCTTCAAATATAAGGTCACCATTGTGTTGAAAAGGTTTAAAAATCCACATTGCATTGCCTCATAGCCCATGAATGAGCATTAAGAATAAATAGTATTGTCACCTCTGAAACCCCCCATTTCGAGGATAAAACTAAGCTTGTCAGATGCCAATAACATTTCTACCAAATTATATTACTTTTAAAAATAATGCAGAAAGAGAATTTATGACTACATTAACTTGTTATAACTACAAACTAGAACTGGATTTCTGATACACAACAATGGTGTCTCACATTTCACCAAGAAATGGTAAATAAATATGCATTTTAAGATGATATGAACAATTTTAAAGGCTACAATTTCCATAAAATATTGTTCTTTTTGTCATTTGAAAGATACTATACAACATGTAATCCATTCAAAATAAAATGAGTTTTCAAATAGAGTTCTTTGTTCTACTTCAATTATGTCATTATTTTAACCTATGTATTTGTAATCAAAGCTTCCACTATTTCTCATTGAATGGGAAGTTAATACTCAAAGAGAATTTTTCCATAATTGTTTCTCTAAACATTGGAAACTTGACATATGTTCATTTGTTGTGAATAAAATGCTCTTTCATAGCCAACAAGATTCTTTATCCACAACAACAATTCAATCGGATTAGAAAATTTCCAACAACACATTTATATGATAAAATGAATGATATTTTATTAATTGAACTTGTAGTGGGGTGAACCCACAATAGTGGGTTTTACTTTTTTGCTTGACGGACACTGAACTCAACATTTTGAAAAAAAAATCATATTCATATGCATATTATTGTTAAACCATTTGAAATCGAAAGATGAAGTAAATTATATTCTTTTAGGATTTTCTGTCTAGATTCTAAATATTTTTATTTTTATTTTTTTGAATTTATTTTAAGGGTTTTTTCTTTCTCCCACGAAAATTTGAATGTTGTTGAAAATGTCATTTTCAAAGAGTTACAATGTTTTCATAAAGTATAACATTTTTTTCCAAAATAGATATCAATGTGCTTATTTTGAATTTTGTTTTGTAACATCCATACAAAGGGCATGCAATTGGTTTGACGACATTATCACTGTTATTGCACATTTTATTACTATTTGTAGTTGACTAAACTGTAATTTTCACATACCTTGACTACATAGCTTATAACTTGTCGTGTATTTGTCCAATTTCATTTTTATTTTAGTTTTATAGAAAGATAACTTCAACACCTAGGGCATAGATATTTTTTAGAATAATTTTCCTCTGATTTACTATTTTTCCATAAGCTTCAAACATAGAGGTAGACATATGGTGAAATATCTATGTTTAGTAAAACTAAAAATACAAAGTCATAATAAAATTAATATATATTAACATTATAATCATTGGAAATATTTTTCTCAGTAATACCTTACTACGTAGATAGGTTTGGCAAATGCATTCATTTGATCTACCAAAAGATAAAGTCAAAGTGATTTTTTGTCAGCATTTGAATAGGTGTGAAGGAGACTCCATTGTAGGTATGAATGAAGAGTATAGATTTTATATCAATGTTTTTTTTTTATCTAAGAGGCTTTGAGCTAACCATTTATAATTAATTCCTTCAAATGGAACCTCTCAAGGCTTAAATCATCATATTTTATTTAAAATGTGTTATTTCAGCAAAAATCAGCATGTCTAAAAAGTGTAACCCACTATTGTGGGGTCAACCAATGCTTAGTCAAGAATTTCTATTTATGACAACATAAGCTTTTACTAATCGAGGACTAGGATTTTAATACAATTGCATTTTATAGCATAATCCATAAGGAATGGTTTCTCTTCCAGATGAAGCCTTCTAATATACCCTGATGTAGTTTATTAAATAGTAATTTCTCATGTACTCTCTGTCATAGCAGTCATTCTTTACAATTTATTATTTTGTTGGAGAACTATTTAACACATCATTCTCTACCAATAATAAACAACCCTTTCTATGAATATTATAGATACAAAAAAATCCCAATTACAACAGTTACAACTCTAATCAAATCACCACCAATAAATTTTGTGACCATGCACAACAATTTGAAAATTTCACCAATACTTGCTTCATCTGTCAAATAGAATCTATGAAAAAAGGATAAAAGATAAAATAACATTTTAATGCTCTTGGTAATAGATAAACATAATCCAACATTGTAATTGTTATTCTCTTTTGAACCAAACAACATACTTTTGAAGTAGCTCTAATGACATCTACTTACACAAATGAAAGTAATGTTAGAATGTCTTTCAACATGCTACATGATTGAAATAAGAAAGCCACGTGGGAATAGATAAACCATAATCATATACTAGCCAAAAGCCTTATACACATCCATAAGTCTAAAGACTATAATTATAAATAACATAGAAAGGATGTTATTGAGCTCATAATATAAAAATAAATGTTACTATCATATTCTGTCAAATAAATAATCAGGCATCTTGTATTCTACAAGTAAAATCTCCTTTCGAGCCTCCATGTTTGCTTCCTCAATTTTCACTGACAAAGGTTGAGTTGCAACTGTGCGCGTCACTATTCTGAGAATTGATAAAGACCCTTGCAAAAGATTTTTCTTATTAGTGAACAAGATGTGATTTGGCACACATTCTTTAAAACCAATTAAGAATCGCTTATTCATATGCAGATAGATATTGTATTACAATGTAAATTTTTTAAAGAGGGAAAATATACAAACAACGAGAAGTGAAAAATCATGGTGATTATTTTCATTCAAAAATTTGCAAGAATAAGGTTCCTATATGTGTGATAGAGTCTATCCATTATAAATTGGTAAAAATAGAATTTCACTATTAAAGGTGGCCATGGTTTCAACTTGATAAATAAAATAAAGAAGGAAGTGTAAATATTGTGAAGGCAAGGTGCTCTAAAGGGGAAATGGATGGCATTAAAAAAATTCTTACTACATTTCAGTTATCAACTCTATGAAATCCAAATATTGATCGACTTCTTATGATAAGTGTATTCTATCTTTGACCAATGATTTAGCAATTCCTTACATAATAAAATGCTTCATTTTCAAAATTTAGAAATTCAATATAGAAGATTTCATAGAGATTTGACATTTAAATGTATTTGGTGCATGGATTATTTCAATGAAACATGACACATGGTTTCCTAGGTGATTTAAGGCCCTATGCATAATAACCATGTCAAGCTAATTGTCAATAGCATGTAATGGATGTATTGATAATTGCATGGGTTTATTGAGAAATGAGAACCATGGACTTGAAAGGGATTGTTGTAATCCCAATTGCAGATTTTCAAGTGTTTATAGCCAAATGAATGAAAGCCACCTTTCCTAAAATAAAATTGAAACCCTAACAACATTATCCATAAACTCAAGCGGTAAATTGGAACCCTACTAGGATAAACTAAAATCTCAAGCAAGGAAAACTATCATCAACTAAAAGCATTGCTTGATATATTACCAATAAGAAGCAGCCCTTAAGAGTTCAATATAAACAATTTACGAAATTCAATTCCTCCTTGAGAAGAGCCAGAGGTGGGTTTAGGTTTACCTGAGACTCAAAATCTTCTATTAGTAAAATATTGGATACTTTGATATCTCTATGAACTATGCATCTTTCACAACCCTCGTAGATAAAGAAGGCCTTTAGCTATACCAACAGCAACTCTATACTGAATATCACAGTTCAGATGTTGAGGGTTCGGTTCTGGATTAGAAGTAAAAAAAATCAGTCACTAGCATCATATATATGTAGTGGGAAAGTTTTGAACATAAGATAAAGTATTTAAAAGACATTTTTTTACTATGAGGTCAAAGATTTGTTGAAGGTGGACATCTTTTATCTCTTATATCTATAAAGTACACATTTTGGGCCAAAATTACTCAAAATGACACTTGTTCAACCTTGAAATCATCCGACTTATTTTCTGTGGAATTTTTGAATGAATAAAATGAAAAGACTACGGAGAAAAATCAGCACAGCCAATGAAAAAAGAGAAAGCAAAAAATAAAAGTTTCAATTTAATAAGAAAATTTCTTCAGAACATCGAATAAACGGGATTTGCGCAGTTTCCGAGAAACAAACTAATGGGAAAATGATACTTGAAAACACTAGTCTTCTGCCGTAGCGGCAGGGACTAACAAAATGAAACAAGGAGAATGACGTCCATATTGACAAGAAAGTTCAAGTATTAGGGTTTCATGCATACAACTATGTTACGGGGCTCACGATGAAAACAAAAACATATTACTAACATTTTGAATGAAAAGAGAGTGAGGATGAATAGCAAAATTATATACAAGCATGTATCCAAATTTTAAGTGTTTTCCAAAATAAATCATTTACAAAATTTTCTCTAGGTAGTAATTGCTTCGATTCAAAAATTGTCCATGAACAAAACAAAGAGCTGATGGAGATGATCTCACAGCGCAGCGGTTGGCTGCGAACTGCGAAGCTACCCATCTAAAAAGATCTTAAGTTTAAATTTGCATCATTCAATAGAAAAACACAAGAAGCTGATATAAAGTAAGTAGTAACTGAGGTCGGCTAAATAAATTGCAAAGTTACTGTTTATTTGATGCAGATACTACAGTTGGTATCATTAGTAGAGTATTCTTTCTTCACAGATTCATTATTACTCATTTTAGAGTACACTTTCTTAATAGATTTATTGATGAGAGATGCAAGTTGCATTCATCCAGGTTGTCAGTGGGAGGCCACCTGAATCGCT
This sequence comes from Chamaecyparis obtusa, assembly GCA_027943335.1. Taxonomy (NCBI): domain Eukaryota; kingdom Viridiplantae; phylum Streptophyta; class Pinopsida; order Cupressales; family Cupressaceae; genus Chamaecyparis; species Chamaecyparis obtusa. Next base: position 178,396 of record BSBK01006517.1, read on the forward strand.
ATTTGTACTGAAGCTGCTCAATAATTTCCCACCCTTGTAGTTAGAGGCTTGAGTGTCGAAATAGTTGAGAAATTGCTGGACAGAGGTACTCTTATCGTAGGCATAGAACTGAAAATTTACGTAGTCTATGGATTTACCATATTCGTTCCACAGTGCCTTATAATGAGACTGAACTTGGCCTTCATCTTCATACGGAGCAATGGACGCCATGAAGATGACCTTTTTCTTCTTCAGCTGTTCGATCAATTGCCCAACGCACTGAGCAAATGTATTGGGATCAGACTGGTCGAAATGCTCGTAGTTGATATCGATGCCATCCAGACGGTATTCTTTGATTATCTGAGAGAGAGAAGACACCGCATTGCTAACCCACGAAGACACAGAAGATGGTTGGAACTGTACAGAGGTGGTATCCTCTCCTACCACGTCACCGCCAAACTTCACATTCTTATGCTTCTTCTTAATGTCCAACACGTCCACAGGGCTCAGATTATCGGTGTCCCAGAAAACATTGAATTGGCCGTTTGTTGGAGAGGGAGAATGAGCAGAGGTCGTGTAGTCGATGGCAAATGACAGAATAAAATGGACCTCAATGTTATCCTTGATCGGCACATCGGAGAATTTGACGTTCAGGAATTCAGCGCCTATGTATTCCCTGAATAGTTTGCTGTTACCACCTGCACAGAATTGTTTAGTAGTAAAACTGAAATAACTGAAATAACAATAATCATAGAAAACTGAAATAACAATAAACATGACAAAAAGATACATGCTATGCAGTCTGGCATAATAAACATTTCCAACAATAGGATAACCTAGATATGAAAACTTACACAGTGACGTAGGGAGAAATAACAAAATCAGAGAAATGTAGATCTTCATGTAAAACTCCATGGTAGCCAAGAAGAATTACTTATTGTGCCTTGAGAAGATTCAAGAGGACCATTTTCTTATATAGGGAGACTATTGGTTATCTAATTATTTTTCGCATCGGTACATCTTCGTCTCCAATTAAATTAAGTTTATCAAGTCAAAGTGTGTTGGTCACTTAAGTTTCTCAACATGCAACCATTTTAGGTTATTCGTAAAATTTATTTATTTTTTATATTTAATCAAATAAAAAGTATTAATGTCAAATATTCTTAGTTGCATTTGAGAAATAAACAGTCATTTTATGTTCCTAAAAATATCTGTGTACAAAACAATCATCAATGATTAATCATGGTTGTAGATGACCAGGAGTTAAATGCGCGTATCATGAATTTTCCTAAAATGATTTGAGTCAAGTGATAAAGTCGTGTAGTTTTACAATCCTTGTAAATTTGTTTAAAAATTTCCAAAAATATTGCTAGTAATGAGAAATCTAAAATCAAAATTTTAAGATTTCAAAAATATAATTTTGCAATTTCACGATTTATTATTATATGAATTTACTTGAACATTCAACAAGACATCTTGACACAATCCAAACAAAAGTTTAAGAAAATATTAAAATAGGAATGCTAGTGCTAGATAATGAGCTTGTAAAGAACATTTAGTCATAAATTTCCTCACTTTACAAATGCTCAAGAAAATCGTGTGAAAAAGATCAATGATAAAAAGTTCAACATTTTTATATTTCTAGTATAGACTAATTTTTTAATTTACTTCTATAAATATATTTAAATATTTAAAAAAAATCATAAATGACATGGAAAGTATAGACTTCCATATTTGAAGAAACCTCATAATTCTTGGAAAGAATAAAATAGTGTATAAAATTTCAAATAGAAGGATCTCACTTATGTTTGTATCCAAAAAAAAAACTATAATATTATTCACGTGTTAGCAATGTGCACTTCTTTTACCTTATTGTAATAATTATGGATAAGAATGATTACTCTAAAAGTATATCATGGTTTTAATGTTGATCTTTTTTTAAAATAAATTATCAATAAAAATTTATAATATTTATATTTTTGTATTGTGGACACTTGTTATAATATTCATCTTTCTACAATTTTGTATTCCAATCTTCAATCTCTATTAATAGTCACCACTTTTGATTGAAAGTAAATTCAAGGTTAGTGTTGGGACTTAAAAAATGAGAATGTATTTTCCCATATTTCTCTTAAATCTTATAATTTTGTTATTATTGTTCATACAGAATGTTAATCTTATATGTTCATAGCCTCTCAAACTGAAGTATTTGTATGGAAACATATCATATTCACAAAAATGAAAGATCCATGCCAAGTCGAAGAAATTGGTAGTGGAGATCTTATTACAATAATCAGTGACAATTCATTCTAAATTCTAAAATACCATTGTCATATTGTTTCCTTATGTCCAAGTGTTCTTTGTTGATAAATATATAAATCGTGAAGGACTATGATGTTAATAAGATATTTCCATTGGCACAATTTTTTAAATATTTTCATGAGAGGGAGATATTCTTAGATAAAGGGATTTGGTCTTCATGAAAAGACAATAAAGGACAAGGATGATATTCCTTTCAAGATGAAGTTGTTTAGTTTAAATGGTTGATTTTTCTTAAAGAGGAGACGCAACCATTCAATGGTTAATGAAGTGTCGCAACCTTTCATCAAAGGATATGTCAAAGATATAAAGAAAAATTCAAGAGATCTAAGAAGGGATCATTTCTAGTGTATTTATTTAATTTATTTACACATTGGGTTATTAAGCCTACTTAGTCATCCATGTTCATTTGGAACTTGTTCACACGGGTTGTCATCATTAGGAATTGCTTATAAATGTGTTGATTCTATCTTGACACCTCATGCTAGTTTAGTGGGAGGAAACTCACGACCACTTAATGAGCATTGGGTTCAAACTTTGATTCAACACAATCACTCTTCCTATATGTACTTTTCTTCTCCTATGCTTCTTCAATGATTTAAATGGTCAATTTGTTGTCATTGAATTTATCATGCTTCATTTTTATCTCTTTTAGTTCTTGGTTGTATACTTCATCATGGTACCAGTGCTACTTTGAGATACTTTAAAGCCTAAATTTTAGCATCCTTGAAGGCTTTTTGTATGTGTTTTTTGGTAGTCGCAGTCATCAAATAATCTTGGTCACAATAGTTTGCATATCTATGAGATCCTCGTAGCACACATCCACCTGTGATGGTCTACTAAGTGGTGGCGACAATGACCTCAAGCTCCATGCCCTGTAGGATAGACGAGTGTCGTCTATCAACCTATCGATCTATAGTGTGGAAAACCCCAGTGGTTTTGAAGGGATTTTTAAAAGGGTGGTGAATCTTTGGCACAGCTCAACCTACTCAGCCTACCCCTCCACATCAACTCTAATGGAGCTTGGTGTGACCTCTACTTCATCCCTGTTCTTGTCACCCTAGTCCCACTCATCAACCTTGACTCATCTCATATGTTTGCATGGTCCCTTGAGCAATGGCCACAACATCCCACACTTGGAGGTTGGAAACAATTTTTATAGTTTTTAAACTTTGAAGAAAGAAGTGACATCCATCATTTTTAATCTATTCTTTTGTGTTACTATTCATGTCAAAATTTTGTGTTACTATTCATGTCAAAAAAGGTACTTATTGGAAAGAAGTACCATAAAAAAGATACTTTTCTCATGGCATAAGAAACTGAGGAGGGTGATGTCATGTTGGAGGGAGCCCCCCTTTTTGGACTTTAGCCTCTAGTCATATAGATTTTCAGCCCCTGGTTCTCTCCAACCCAAGGGGGCTTAATTTTGGCCCTTTATTATTTGGAAAATTATATTTTTGGTAAAAAGATAAATTTTTCATTACAAATGAAAAGGGAACACTCACGCACTCTCATTATAAAGTGTCATTTTCAATGATTTTTTGAGTTTGGTTACAAAGAACTCCTTCTATAACATGCAAAAAATAAGGGGGAGACAAAAACATAATCGAGGGGGTATTGCATGTTTTCTATTTTTCACACTTCCTCAACAAGTGCTCTTCATTCTTGCATTCTAGAAAGAAAAAATCTAGTTCTAGAAGCATAGATTCTTATGTGATTATAAAACCCCAAACTCCTTTTGAAATTATCATGATTGGAAGCTGAAAGTAATTCTTGTACTAAAGAATAAAGGCTTATTAAGGGTAATAATGGGAACAAAAAAATAACCAAATGCAGCTAAGAACAAAGAATTTTTTTTCAATAAGTGTGATCAAGAATTTGGTCTCTTATGTTTAAATCTATCTCCTAATGTAGTGTTTCATGTAGAGAACATGAAACAACCCAACCAATTTTGGGAAACTCTGAAAAAACTATTTGCGACAATTGATGAACTTAGAAGTCATGAGTTGGAAAATCAACTCCTAGGTCTTGATACTCCTAAGAGTTATTTTATTGTCATTGGTTATGAGGAAGTTATATTATTTGTAAAAGTAATTCAGTAATGAAGAAAAGACAAGTCGGTAAAGTAGAGAAAGTTATTCCGTAAAGGAAATAAGAAGACAAGGAATTTTGGTAAAGAAGAAGCAAGCATAGGCACCAAGCAAGGTAGAACCGAGCACCGAGAACCAAGTTGTACCAATCACCAAACCAAGAAGAGAAGACAATTTCCAAATTAAGGAAAACATGTTACCGAGCATAACAGGTCGACACCAGAAGAATTTTTAAGTACATTGAATCTGGACAGCAAATAGAAAATAGTTTACTAATCTCGAGGTGATCATAAAATAGAACAATGGAGATTACAACATGATGATTATACATGATTATGAGGTGAGATCCACCAATGAGAATTAAGGATGGAATATGCATTGGAAGATTAACCAATTCTAGCACCACTTGAAGAGAAGATTTTATAACATTTAGCACCGCTTCAAGAATTATATATAAGTTCATTAGACTGTGAAGATCCATATGCATGCACAAATGATGATATGAATGCAAGAGGAGATTGGATGTATGAAATAGATTACTGAGAAGGTGATGATAAGAGAAGCCACTAAGTAACAGAGTAGTGAAGAACAGATAAAGATTATGAGCTACCGAGTACTGAATTGTTAGTGTCAAAGGTACATAGTATGAGGTAATGAGTTATTGAGCACATAGAGTCTGAATAGCATATGATTGATACAAGTGTGAGAGACATATTTAGTATTATTGATTAAAGATTAATCAAAGTTGTAAAGTCTCTTAACCGAGAAGATCCTAGCAGATCATATTTGTAAATCCTTTACCCAAGTACAGTTCTTAGATTAGAATTGTAAAATCCTTTCATCAGATAGACTTAGCAGTCTAAAAGCTATTAACTTGGTTAATACTCTTCATGGGGTAAGCTATTATAAATAGCTAAATATTGTAGCTCTAACTGAGTAAACTTTATCCTATAGTAGTGAATTCTTGTGGGTGTAATCCTCACCACATTTTTTATCCTCTAACAAGGATTTTTGCCATACCAAATATTTGTGTTGTGTGTTGATTATTATATATTTTATACATTTCATGTGATGCATGCAAATGTTAAGGAATCAGTAAATGATTGTGAAGAAAGTTTAAATGAGCTTAAAAGTGTCTTATAGTATTGATTCACCCCTCCCCTTTAGATACTTTCCTTTCGACACCTAATCCAACAATTGGTATCAGAGCTCAGTCTCTTATTAAGAATTTTAATCACTTGAGAGGAAATATCTGGAAGAGATGGAAATCTACAAGTATGAAAGGTTGATTTAGAATATGGAAATGGAACTTAAAATGGCTAATAACTAGGTTGAAGAACTGAGCGGAAAATTGAAATATTCAATCAATGAGAGGAAAGATCTTGCACATCAGTTGAAAGATAATCAAGGTCAAGTGGTGGAACTTAAAGAACAATTGAAGGGAAGTATGTTTGATGAATCTGATGCTATCATATTAGAACTATCTGAAAAGAACAAAAATCTAGATGATCAAGTAAAAACATTGAAAAGAGAACAAGAAGCACAGTCGTTAAGGATGTTTGAAATTATGGAACAAAAAGGAAAAGTCAAAGATGACAAAAGAATTGTTGAAGAAGAGAGAAGACAAATGAATACAAGACTAGATGAGAAAAAATAGAAATAATGAGGTTGACACAAACTCACTACAACATGACAGACCAACGTGTTATTACAAATCAGGATGTTGGAAGGAAAGTTGGAGAAATTGTAGAACTGAGATTTGAGAATGAACATTTGAAAAATAAATCAAATTTGAGAGAGATGCTAATGAAGTCCTGAAAAGAAATGAAGAGCCATTCTAGTTTATGGATGAATAGCTAAGAAATTATAGACAACTGAGAGACACTACTAGACTTGGTGAAAATGTAAACAACACCACTAAGAAGGGTGAGTCCTCATATCAAGAAGCCAACCAAAATAAAGCTACTACAAGGACCCTATTGGAGCTCAAAATTCCTGATTATGTTTTGAGTTCATATTTCAAAAATTTCTCTAAGTGTCATATTAGTGCTTTGAAAGTCTTCAAAAGGTGCCTAGTTTGAGTGCATAGAAAATGGGGCCTGTTGTTTTTTCATGATGATTCACTTGGATAGAGTGTTTTTCACCTATCATTTGACATATGTAATAGGTTTGAATTCCTATTTTTCAATTCTGATGTGTTTTTGAAGTGGCTATTTGAAGGTGTTCCTGAAAATCTGCATAAAGTGTGTTTCCTGAATTTCACTAAATAACCCACTTTGGAGCTATGTATCTTTTCCCAGTGAATGTTCATAACATGTGAATTGTTGCATCATGTTGTAGGCATGAGAAAGAGTGTTCATAACCATTTTTAGCCTGCCATGAACCGTTTGATCACTTTTCCAGTGTCATTCCATTTGCAGATTGTTAAGTTTCTCCAAGTGTGTGTAGTTCAAAAACCTAAGTGACCTACTTTAGGGTCTTTCATTCCACACCTGGTTCGGGGTCAAATATAATTGAGAGTTTTTCTATACTGTAGACTTGGAAGTGACCTTCCCCAAAGATTTTTAAGTCTCTACCAATCCATCTAGTCACTTTCCTAAGCCAATTCTAAACTTGATTTCAGCATATTTCACCGAGTTTGTCCAGAATGTATCTACTGAGCTAAATTTTATGTTTGATGATAATTCACCTTTTGATCTTCTAAAAAATTTAATAATGGATTCATTACCATTATGTCAGAGTGAATTTATCTCCAAGTTTTTGGTTCATGAAGGTTTTAGTTGGGAAGTTTTCAGACCCAGTTCTAAAGATGAAATGTGCAGTTTGACAGTGTGGATAGGATCAAATGTTCTGAGTGGCCAGGTTTGATCAATGATATCTTTGGGCTCAAAACTCTGGGTGCATATTCCTTTGACAAACGTACTCATATGTTGGAGCTAGACCTCTACTCCTGATGGCACATTCTTGTGGAGCCATTTGATTAGTTTTTGAGGCCGCTCTTGGAGGCCAGTTAGTGTTATTTGACAGTCTCGCAAAGCTATTCACAAATTGAATGGTGTGTTTAAATTTTTGATGAGCCATTGTTCTGAATTCATTTTGAGACTGCATGGCAGATAAACTGAATGTAAAGATGGAGTGCAAAATATCGATCCTTGAATTCTTCTTCCAGATTGATGCTCATCTTAGGCCAAGATTGTATTTGTGTGCACTTCAGTAATGATGATTGAACTTTTTTTTTCAGCCTAATATTCAATTGTTTTTGTAAGGAAAACATGCGAACCATGCCATGTTTCCAAAGCTATGAACCTACCATTAAATTAATGTGTTGGCATGCCATATGATGATAAAATTTTGAGCATGTTGTGATTGTGTATCTTCTTAGTGTGTTGGTGTGCCTCTTATTTGCAAAATATATGCACCTTATAATGGGTTGTGCACACTCATTTTGAGAGCTACACACTTGTTAATAAAGTGAATTGTTGCTAGTTGTGCACACTTGGCATAAGTATGCTATGCAAGATAAATAAGGCAACGTAAAGTGTGTGCCAGCAGGAAAAAGAGGCAGCATACATTTTAAATAGGTTGCATATTCAAATCAAGGTATATGAACCAATTGAAAGGTGAGTGTGTGGGAAAGGATTGGAAGGCTATGCGTGTGTAGCCAGGGGTAAGTTGAGATGTGTGTGGAGTTTGGAAAGGCATGTTTTTCTTTCAAAAACATGTAGTATCAAGGTGTGTAAGCAAGGAACAAAGACCAATGGCTCACGTAAGGCACAATGAAGGTTGCCAAACAATTGCCAAGTGCTACGCATTGAATACAAAGAAGAAAGTTGTATGTGCTTACCAGTGGAAAACAAAAGGTTGAGTAATGTGTGAGTTTGGGATGCATTAGCCTTGCATAAATTAGAAAGAATATAATGTAAGTAGCTATCATAAATAAATACAAAATGAGGAGGCACACACCAGTCAATGTTGCAAATGGAGGACCAACATTTGAAAGAAAAGGAGATTGCGTGAGCTTTATAAGAAGCCAGGTCACGCAAGGGACCAAAGGAGATTTGTGTGAGGTTTTTTTGTAAGTGAACGTTAAAAACAACATGGAGTAATGCATGCCAGTCATTCGTAGTGATTTGCAAAGGTCAAGGAAAGGGCTCATGCATAAATAAAAAGGTGACCAGTCACATTTGAATGATGCATAGAGTGGGTGAATGCACTAAAGAGGATCACGTGAGGGATGTGTGTTGTGTTACATGAGCAGAATAGAGGGGTGTGTATCCAGTTGAAAGGGAGGCTGCACATAGTAGTTGAAGATGTGCGCATTAGTATGTGCGTGACGCATGAAAGGAGCCAACGTAAATGTGAAGGGGTTGCCATTGTATTGTTTGCTTGGTGTGTGAGCTTGCGGGAAAAGGCATGGAGTGACCACCATAAGAAATGTAGTGTGAGTGCATCAAAAGGATGCACATGCATGGTTGAGCAAAGAGAGTAAAATGCAAAGGGGCTACATGTGGTTTTATCCCACATGCACCCCAATTTGGCACTTTTTCTTCTTTTAATACACTGGCACTCACATCTAATGTAAGTTCAAGTGAAGAGGCTTATGTGGTGGTCTCTTACACTTGTGAGCCCACCTAGAAGTGCATGCCAATTGGATGCACTATGCAAGTTTTTAATGAGATATTTAAACACTATTCATGAGTTTAGTCCCACATTTTCCATGATAAGGAGATTTCAAGTGTTCAAATGGAAGAGCACACACATGATAGATTGAAGAAGAAGTTGGAGGATCTGCACACGTGAGTGCTCTAGAGGTGCCTCAAGAACTGTGTTAGTGGCCTGACGATAGGATTATTTTGCACATAGGTGGTGGTGATAGGATCAATAAGGTGGACACATGGCACTCAATCGTGCATTCTCGCAATGAAATGGCAGTTAAGGATAACATTCGGTAACTCAAAGAATGTAGTGATCTTTGGAGAGCTAATGATTAAGTCCTAACATTGAGGGATTTAGAGAGTGCATAGTCACTAGATCTCATAATCCCTAGTGGTTAGTGGTTAGCATCCAGAAATTAGGAGAATGGTTGTGGTCGCTGGTTCGCTAGATCCTAGTAGTTAACGTAAGAAAATCTAGACATTCAGAGATTACTATATACACGTGTTCTTTGGATAAACCCATGGTCAAGGATAGGATTCATAGATCCAGAGAATGAATCCATTCACGTGATCTCCAAACTAAGAGGTAAGTGCTTGGGTTAAGTCTTAGCACAAATCAGTCGGTAACAAAGGTGGGTTCTAGTGGCTTCTATGTGTTAGGTGCAGAAATAATATGAAAAGGATAGATTTAAAAGTAAAATGCAAAATCAAAATGAATGAAAAAGTATGCACTATAGGGTTTAAATAAAAAATTTAAATGACTGAGTATGCCTACGGAAACAATGCTTGGAGCCTTAATCTTTACCCAAATATAGGCATATTATATGTTTCCAGAAATGGTAGAATATGAGAAATCTATTGGTGATGATTATTTTTAGATTCAACTTGGTGGGAAAGAGTAGTAAGGGCTTGAATTTCAGAATCAAATCTATTTGGAGAGATATTTGTAGAGGTAAAGGCGGTTGAAAGGGATCAATTTTAAAGAATGCAAATTTGGAGGGAAAAGTGACCTTAAAGATGGAGGCAATTGCAGAAAGAAATAAATTTGGGAGAAATGGAAGATATTTTGCTAAGAATTGGCAGGTGCCAATTTGTGGTAATTGGCTTTGTTTTTCCTTTATCTCTTCTTCTTCTCCATTTTTGCAAAAGGGGGGGGAGAGTTCCAGTCCTGGTAAAAAGTTTTCAGTCTAAATTCTTTGTGATCTTTTCTAGATTGGTTCCATGAGTGGTTCTTTTATGTAATATTGTCCTCTTCTTCTCATATAGGTTGTTCTTGTATCCTCTCTAGTTATTCAGACAAATATATGTGTAATAAGATTTGAACACTTTTTTTACTAGTATCAGATTGTCTCCATTTGCTTCCTGAATTTATTGGTTAAAGCATCAAGGGTGTTTTATTTTTTCCATTGTATGTCTACAATAGAGTTATTTCAAGAAAATGATTAAATTTAGGATTGGTTTCAGATGTGTATGAGTTAAGGTATCAAGGGTATCTCGTACTTTTCTTTTAGTGGATGCGGATTAATGTATTGCTTATTTCTAGGTTTCTTCCAAGGGGAGGGTTAAAGTCCTTTGAATAAGTGATTGCATATCTAAGAACACAGGTGGATTGCTAAGAAGAGTTTGATCAATGGTGCATGATTGGTGTAAGGCACCATCATGTTAGACTGTGTTATCTTCTTATTTCTTAAGCTGTCTGTTGCATATTTCATTTGACTCTATTGCCCATTAGATAAGGCACTGGTCTATGAGGGATTTGGGGTATTTCAAAGGTACATCCCACCCAATACATAAATGATAACATTTTCCCTTTCATATTTATAGGAGTTAGAAAATATTTCTAGTTTTCAGATTCATTGTATGCAAGTGGGATTTTGCATGAGATCTGGTGAGTACTGGGGTATTTGTTACCTAAAAGTCTGAAAATCATTCCACAAAGTGATATATCTGTAGGCCTATTGTTTGTAATAAGGAGTTATGTGTATGCAGATGAGGTGTACTCGCCTAAGTGAGTGGAGCTCAAAGTGTAGAAGGTTGTAGGCCTTGTTAATGTTAACCTTTTCTTCTCCTCCGGTTTGTAGGAAGAAGTAGATCTATGACAATAAGATAAATATCCCATGTCTGGTTACCATTTTCTCTTTTAGAATTAGAGGGTGCAAGAAAAAGTACTAACAAAAATGGTGAATCTACTGGGGAAGAAATAAAGGACAACAAGTTTAAGATGTTATTTCCTTGCTTTGCTGAATCATCCCAGAGTCTAGTTCATTGTATAGAGTCAATTGTTTTAAAAAATTATTATATTATCTCATTGAATATGAGTGGTGACTCTAAGTCTTTGTTTGATCAGTTTGTTCTTGTAATAAAAGTATAATGTATTTGTAATCTTGAAAAACTGTTGTATCCTATGAAGTTGTGTTGTGTTTGCTAGTGAAGAAGGTTCATATTTGAGAAAAGGTTCTCAGCTGACTCAGAAGTTGTCCTCTACAAAGAGGTGGTGACTCTACCAAGGCTTGAAAGGTGATTTGAAGGAGACTTCAAATCAGTATTTTGCACCAGCAACAACACTTTCAGGTAATCTTTTATGAAAGTAAAAATAGTCCCTAAATAGGTGAACAAGTCACTAGTGAAGAGGGAAAATTAATCTGAAAGTTTAAGTCATATTTCTAGATAGAAGATTTAGTTGTTGTAAAGAGTATCAGAAATATCCTATGGTTCATGAAGTTAATGGTTGCATAAGGTTGGATAAAGAAATTTTCACAAGAACAAGTTGTATTGTTTCGTCAGTATATTAAAATGGAGTTTCCAGCTTTGATGGATCAAGATAATGTCTCTAGATCTTAAAGTAATTAGTCAGATCTATAAATTTTGAATAGAGATATTTTACTGATACACCAGAAAATCCAACAGAACTACATTCTGATTTTAAGATGTGTAATATGAGAAAGGAAAGAAGAGTCTACATTTTCATATTACAAGAAATTTCTTGTAGCTTGTAGTGAACTTCCAATGGGTCTTGATTTTCAAGAATCCCAATATGCTGAAATGTTTTTAGAACTTGGTATGCTTGAATCAGTCAGTTGGACTGCATCCTTTAGAGAGGAAGCACTAGAAAATGTTAAAGAATGGATAGATTCATTTTTAAATGTTGAATCTAGTTGTGCTGAGGATATTGAATCTTGTGATGCTGATAGTGTTGGTTATTATGCTGATGATGAGATCTATGAATATCAAGGAATAGAAGATGAATTTATAGTTGATAGAGATTCCCTTGAGTTTGTAGATTCTTCCTTTTCTCAGCATGATATTAATGGTTCCTTGTTTCATCTTGATGATGTTTTGTGTGAACATAAAGAATATGACTATATTGCAGATGATAGTTCCTGTAGTAATTACTTTACACAAGGTATTGTGAGACAAGAGATTTCAGCCCCTATTCCAGATGGGGAGGATATTTGCAGCATCAACAATAAGACCAAAGAGGTGAAATGTGAAGTCAAGTGCTTACTAAGTAGTGAGAAAATTTCAAAACTCTTGGAGACTAAGTTTCAGAGGTATAGTCCCAAGTTTTTTTCTAAAATTCCATGCCCGGTAGATATAAGTTTTGATAAAGATGATTCAAGTGATGGTATGATGTGTGAAACATTTATGGATCTCCTTTCTCCTATTTTAAAGAAGAAATATGAATGTACATATCATTTTAATGAGTTTGATAATGTTATATTTAACGAATATAATGATGTGTGTACTAGTGTGGATTCAGATTTTTAGGAGGTTAGTGTCAATGGTTCTTATTTACATTTTGATATTGGAAACTGTGGCAAGTCTAAATGAGTTTTCTCAGATTTGCAAATGACTAATGAGTCATTATCTGACAATACTTTTTCCTTTGTAGAAGATGCTGATGTAATTTTTGATCAACAAGTTGTTTCTGATTTTATGCAATCAGATTTTTGTTTTGAGAAGTTCTACCTTAGTTTGCAAAGTAATGATGAAAAAATGGTTTACCCTTTATTGCAAACTAATGATCAGTATGCTAATGTGTCTAGCCATGAGGTTGAGTTGGAATGTTTTGTTTTTTAGTTTGATAATGATAACGGAGGTTGTGATGCTTTGATGTCACAAAGTGATAAGTATTTATGGTAGCTTGATGGCCTGGTGTTGCCAAATGATGGTGAGTGTAGTGATCATTTTTTCTATGATATGTTGAAAGTGGATCATAATGTTTTTGATAGCCTAGATGAAAAATGTAATTTCAGTTTGCCTCCGCTGTATTGAGATGAGAATAATTTGTTTGATAGGGGCAAGGACTAATTGCATTTTTGAGGCTTTAAGCCTTTTGTAAATAAAGTGAGCCTTGTGCAGTTGCTTTCCTTTTAGTTGTTTGTTTTTGCTTTCAATAATGGGTTCCAAGTTTTGAGAAGAGAGAGGAAAGTCAAAGTTGAAAAGTTTGGTTGGTCTTCTGTACTAGAGATTCTGATTTCTTTGCATGCCCACATGGAGCATACATCCCCAGTCAGAGCCACTGTTGGAGCTCAAAATTCCTAATTATGTTTTGAGTCCATATTTCAAAAATTTCTCTAAGTGTCAAATCGGTGCTTTGAAAGTCTTCAAAAGGTGCCTAGTTTGAGTGCATAGAAAATGGGGCCTGTTGTTTTTTCAATATGAGTCACTTGGATAAGGTGTTTTTCACCTATCATTTGACATATGTAATAGGTTTAAAGTCCTAGTTTTCAGTTCTAATGTGTTTTTGAAGTGGCTATTTGAAGATGTTCCCAAAAATCTGCATAAAGTGTGTTTCCTAAATTTCACTAAATAGCCCACTTTGGAGGTGTGTACCTTTTGCCCAGTGAATGTTCATAACATGCGAGTTGTGGAATCATGTTGTAGGCATGAGAAAGAGTGTTCATACCCATTTTTAGCCCCCCATGAGCCTGTTTGATCACTTTTCCAGTGTCATTTCATTTGCAGATTGTTAAGTTTCTCCAAGTGCGTAGTTCAGAAATCTAAGTGACATACTTTGGGGTCTTGCAGTTCACACATGGTTCGGGGTCAAATATAATTGAGAGTTTTTCTATATTTTAGACCTGGAAGTGAACTTACCTGAAGATTTTTAAGTCTCTGCCAATCCATCCGGTCACTTTCCTAAGCCAATTCTAAACCCAATTTTTGCATATTTCACCGAGTTTGTCCAGGATGTATCTATTGAGCTGACTTTTGTGTTTGATGATAATTCACCTTTTGATCTTGTAAAAAAATTAATAATGGATTCATTACCATTATTTGGGAGTGAATTGATCTCCAAGTTTCCAGTTCATGAAGGTTTTAGTTGGGAAGTTTTCAGAGCTAGTTCTGAAGGTGAAATGTGCAATTTGACAGTGCGGATAGGATCAAATGTTCTGAGTGGCCATGTTTGATCAATGATATCTTTGGACTCAAAACTTTGGGTGCATATTCCTTTCACAAGTGTACTCATTTTTTGGAGCTAGACATGTACTCCTGATGGCGCATTCCTGTGGGGCCATTTGATTAGTTTTTGAGGCCGCTCCCTGAGGCCAGTTAGTGTTATTTGACAATCTTGCAAAGGTGTTAAGGAATTCAATGGTATGTTTAAATTTTTGATGAACCATTATTCTAACTTCATTTTGAGACTGCATGGTGGATAAACAGAAGGTAAAGATGGAGTGTAAAATGTTGATCCTCGAATTGTGCTTCCAGATTGATGCTCATCTCAGGCCAAGATTGTATTTGTGTGCACTTCAGAGCTAGTTCTGAAGGTGAAATGTGTAGTTTGACAGTGCAGATAGGATCAAATGTTCTGAGTGGCCATGTTTGATCAATGATATCTTTGGACTCAAAACTCTGGGTGCATATTCCTTTGACAAGCGTACTCATTTGTTGGAGGTAAACCTGTACTCTTGATGGTGCATTCCTATGGGGCCATTTGATTAGTTTTTGAGGCCACTCCCGGAGGCCAGTTAGTGTTATTTGATAGTCTCACAAAGGTGTTAATGAATTCAATGATATGTTTAAATTTTTGGTGAACCATTGTTCTGACTTCATTTTGAGACTGCATGGTGGATAAACTAAAGGTAAAGATGGAGTGCAAAATGTCGATCCTCGAATTGTGCTTCTAGATTGATGCTCATATCAGGCCAAGATTGTATTTGTGTGCACTTCATTAATGAGGATTGAACTTGTTTTTTTGGCCTAACATTCAATTATTTTTGTAAGGCAAACATGTTGACCATGCCATGTTTCCAAAGCTGTGAACCTACCATTAAAGTAATGTGTTGGCATGCCATATGATGAAATTTTTTTTAACATGTTCTGATTGTCTATCCTCTCAGTCTGCTGGCATGTCTCTTATTTGCTAAATATATGCACCTTATAATGGGTTGTGTGCACTCATTTTGAGAGCTACACACTTGTTAACACTTGGTATAAGTATGCTAGGCAAGAGAAATAAGGCAACATAAAGTGTGTGCTAGCAAGAAAAAGAGGTAGAATACATTTTAAATAGGTTGTGTATTCAAATCAAGGTCCACGCACCAATTGAAAGGTGAGTGTGTGGGAAAGGATTGGAAGGCTATGTGTGTGTAGCCAAGGGTAAGTTGAGATGTGCTTGGAGTTTGGAAAGGCAAGTTTTTCTTTCAAAAACATGGAGTAGCAAGGTGCATAAGCAAGGAACAAAGACCAATGGCCAGCGTAAGGCATAATGAAGGCTGTCAACTAATTCCCAAGTGCTACGCATTGAATACAAAGAAGAAAGTTGTATGTTCTTACCAGTGGAAAATAAAAGGCTAAGTAAAGCGTGAGTATGGGATGCATTAGCCTTGCATAAATTAGAAAGAATACAATGCAAGGAGCTAGCATAAACAAATACAAAATGAGGAGGCACGCACCAGTGAACATTTCAAATGGAGGACCAGTGTTTGAAAGAAAAGGAGATTGCATGAGCTTTGTAAGTAGCCAGGTCACGCAAGGGACGAAAAGAGATTTGGATGAAGTTTTGTCATAAGTGAATGTCAAATACAAGGTGGAGTAATGCATGCCAATCATTGCTAGTGATTTTCGAAGGTCAAGGAAAGGACTCATGATAAATAGAAAGGGGACCAGTCACATTTGAATGATGCAGAGAGTGCATGAATGCACTAAGGAGGATTGCGTGAGGGATGTGTGTTGTGTTGCATAAGAAGAACAGAGGGGTGTGTATCCAGTTTAAAGGGATGTCATGCATAGTAGTTGAAGATGTGTGCATTAGTATGTGCGTGAGCCATGAAAGGATACGAGCGTAAATGTGATGCAGGAGCATCCTAGGATTATTGTCAATCTTGTATCGACAAAAAATGTTTGTCTTTGAAGGTAGATTGTTAGTTTTGATCTTGGTTTGGTGGAGTACTTGCTCAGTTTGGGAGACTAGTTGCTTGGTTTATGTGGTTACCGGGGTGCTCAGTCTCTAAAGAACGCTCGGTAACCAAAGGCGTTGATTGCTTCTGGTGCTCGGCGATAACTGCATTCCTAGGTCATGCTTGGCATGGTCGGTGTCTGGCGCTCGATTATTTCTCTATTGCTTGGTGTTCTTGCTTGTTAACTTGGTTTGTTTGGGTGGATCGACTTGGCCGACTAGTGCATTCAATTGGGGTCACACTCCTTGAGTTATGGATTGACCGTTGGATGTGTGGGGACCTAGATCTAGCGTGTTACATTCTTCTATGCAGATCTGATGACCATTTGGGGCCATCTTGGAGAGTTTATTTTATTTTATTTGTAAGGATATTTGAGAGCCCACATATGTTTTAGCATTTAATATTTTTTTGTAAGGGTTAATTATTTCATCAGCTGACTTGTGGCTGGGAATCAATATTTATAGGGTGCTTGGGTAGTTGTTTAGGGAGGGGGATTGGGTGGTTGAAGTTAGTATCCTACGAGCTTAGGAATAGGAAGATTTCTTGGAAGTTTGAGTACAAGGTTAGATCTTTCCTGCGTGCCTACTAGTGTGCCATGTGTCACAGACCTAGGCTAGCTGAATACTGATGTTGTAGAAGAGATTTGGATCCTGCGAGATCTTGTAGACTATTACTTGCTTTGTATCTGGATGTAACTAGGAAGGCCTTACAGCCTAGCACATTGCATGTAATCAATGATTTGATGAATAAAGACTTCAGTTGTATTTTAGATCTTTTGTTGTTATTGTGTATTTCTGATGCATATTGGTTTGGCTGCAAGGTCGATCAGTCCTTAATTGGATCCACCATCCTTGCCTGCATCAAAATGTGAAGGGGATGCCATTGTATTTTTTATTTGGTGTGTGAGCCTACGGGAAAAGATATGGAGTGAGCACCATAAGAAATGTAGCGTGAGTGCATCAGAAGGACACACACGCATGGCTAAGGAAAGAGAGTAAAATGGAAAGGGGCTACATTTGGGTTTATCCCACATGCACCCCAATTTGGCACATTTTATTTTTTTAATACACTGGCACTCACATGTAATGTAAGTTCAAGTGAAGACACTAATGTGGTGGTCTCTTACACTTGTGGGCCCGCCTAAAAATGTGTGTCAACTGGGCACATTATGTAAGATTTGAATGAGATATTTAAACACTATTCATGATTTTAGTCCCACATTTACCATGATAAGGAGATTTCAAATGTTCAAATGAAAGAGCGCACACACGATAGATTAAAGAATAAGCTGGAGGCTCTACACGTGCAAGCACTCCGGAGGTGCCTCAGGAACCATGTTAGGGGCCTAACAATAGGATTATTTTGCAGACAGGTGCCGGTGACAAGATCAATGAGGTGGACATGTGGAGCTTAGTCACGCATTCTCACAATGAAATGGCAGTTAAGGATAACATTCAATGACCCAGAGAATGTAGTGTTCATGTGATCGCTGAATAGCTAACGGTTAAGTCCTAACATTGAGTGATTCAAAGAGTGCATAGTTGCTAGATCTCATAATCGCTGGCGGTTAGTGGTTAGCATCCAGAGATTAGGAGAATGGTTGTGGTCATTGGTTCGCTAGATCCTGGCAATTAAGGTAAGAAAATTTGGAGATTCAGATATTAGTGTATTCATGTGTTCTCTAGATAAACTCATGGTCAAGGATCAGATTCAAAGATCTAGAGAATGAATCCATTCGTGTGATCTCCAAACTAAGAGGTAAGCACTTGGGTTAAATCTTAGCACAAATCAATCCCCGAAAAGTGGTGGGTTTGAGTGGCTTCTATGTGTTAAGTGCAAAAATAATATGAAAAGGGCAAGTTTAAAAGTAAAATGCAAAATCAAAATGAATGACAAAGTATGCACTATAGGGTTGAAATAAAAAATTTAAACGATTGATTATGCCTACAGAAAGAATGCTTGGAGCCTTAATTTTTACCCAAATATAGACATATTACATGTTTCTAGAAATGGCAGAAGATGAGGAATCTATTGGTAATGATTATATTTAGATTCAACTTGGTGGGAAAGAGCAGTAAGGGCTTGCATTTTGGAATCAAATCTATTTGGAGAGATATTTGTAGAGGTAAAGGTAGTTGAAAGGGATCAATTTTAAAGGATGCAAATTTGGAGGGAGAAGTGACCTTAAAGATGGAGGCAGTTGCAGAAAGAAATGAATTTGGGAGAAATCAAAGATATTTTGCTAAGAATTGACAGGTGCCAGTTTGTGGTAACTGGCTTTGTTTTTCCTTTATCTCTTATTCTTCTCCATTGTTGCAAAAGGGGGGGAGGGGGAGAGTTCCTGTCCCAGTAAAAATTTTGCAGTCTAAATTCTCTGTGATCTTTTATGGACTGGTTCCATAAGTGGTTCTTTTCTATAATATTGCCCTCTTCTACTCATATAGGGTGTTCTTGTATCCTCTCTGGTTATTCAGACAAATATATGTGTAATAGTTTATCTTTTGAATAAGATTGCAGCACTATTTTTAGTACTATCAGATTGTCTCCATTTGCTTCCTAAATTTATTGGTTAAAGCATCAAGGGTGTTTTAGTTTTTCCATTGTATGTTTGCAATAGAGTTGTTTCAAGGAAATGACTAAATTTCAGATTAGTTTCAGATATGTATGAGTTGAGATATCAAGGGTATCTTGTACTTGTATTGTTGATTAATGTATTGCTTATTTATAGGTTTCTTCCAAGGGGAGAGTTAAAGTCCTTTGAGTAAGTGATTGCATATCTGAGAACATGGGTGGATTGCTAAGAAGATTTTGATCAATGGTGCATGATTGGTGTAAGGCATCATCATGTTAGACTATGTTATCTTCTTATTTCATAAGCTGTCTATTGCATATTTCATTTAACTTTTTTGCCCAGTGGAGAAGGCATTGGTCTATGAGGGATTTGGGGTATTTCATAGGTCCATCCCACCCAATACATAAATGATAACATTTTCCCTTTCATGTTTATACTAGTTAGGAAGTATTTCTATTTTTTAGATTCATTGTATCCAAGTGGGATTTTGCATGAGATCTGGTTAGTACTAGGGTATTTGTTACCTGAAAGTCTAAAAACTATTCCACAAAGTGATATACCTATAGACCTATTATTTGCAATAAGGAGTTATGTGTGTGCAGCTCAGGTGAACCCACCTGAGTGAGTGGAGCTCTATGTATAGAAGGTTGTAGGCCTTATCAATGTTAGCCTTTTCTTCTCCTTCAATTTGTAGGAAGAATTAGATCTCTTACAATTAGATAAATATCCCATGTCTGGTTACCATTTTCTCTTTTAGAATTAGAGGGTGCAAGAAAAATTACTAACATAATCAAAGTCAAAGAAGCCTACATTTTATCATTTTGGGAAACGAGGACACTGAGAAAATGTCTGCAAAAGAAAAAGAGGTAATTCATTGAATACTCCTAAGTTTAAATAGGATATTGTTACTGTTATACACTAAGTTTTCACCCTTGTCTCAAGCTCTCTTGGTCTTGATAACCTAGTATAACATCGGAATCATCTACAAGTTGTGGGTCCTATGCTAACTGAGATGAGACCTCCAGGTTCTAGGCTGGTTCCTCTTGGATAATCACCCTAATTTGCTTCTTGAAAGGAAAAGTAAATCTTTTGAGGGAAAGGGATAGAAGGAATACTTGAAAGGGAAATGACTGAAAGAAAACTATCCTACTAGGTGATACACCGAAATGAAGGTATGAATTACAGTATAAAAGATGAAATCAATAAATAGACTTAGGTCTAGAAGATCACAACTCACTAAATAGGTTTGCATAAGTACTTCATAGAAGGGTTTGTAGGTAAAAAGAGCTATTTAGGGAAAGAGAGATTCTTTCACAAACAATAACACTCTTTGGAGTTAGACAACAATCTATGACCTGCAAACAAACATTCACCTCTGCAACTAGGTATAGGAATGAGACAAGATAGTTAAGGGTTTGAAGTATACCCACAAAATCTTTCACATCAAATCATCCACAATGATACACAAAATTGCAGAAAGAAAGAGGAATCTAGAACCCTAAGATATCACTTGGAAGCAAGTAAAATATTGAATTCAATAAGAGATAACTCACACAAGAAGGCATAGGGACATGGGAAAATGTCACAAAATATCTTCAATATCTAAATTATCAATGGGAATTTACAACTGTAGAAAACTAGAGGGCAAGCAGAATGCCACAGATAGATTTCTAAGAAAAGATATATTTTCTCTTTACAATTGTCCAACTCTTCTTTTTACAAAAAGTCAATTCTGAGCTCTAAAACTCTCTAAAAAACCATTATATACATCTCCTCTAATGCACACAGGCAGGAGCAAAAAAAATATCTAATTAGGGTTACATAATTTTTCATATAATAATCAAACCCTAATTCTATCAAATTCGGCCATAAATGCACATAAAAATATCTCAGCTGATCAGATATGTATGTTTGCATATCCATTTCATGTTTATACCTACAAAAATCTAGTCGCCAAGATCCATCTACCTACCTGCAACTCGGTCTCACCATAACTGTTGAAATCTGATATTTTGAGATATTTGAATTTTAAAAATGATAAAACGGTCACAAGTGGTGCTAAAATTCCCTATCAACGATCGGCATTTGAAACTCAATCTCTCTTTAAAATGTGACCGTCAGATCCTCCCTTTTACCCAGGCTCGGCACTTGACTGGAAAACTAACTCGGCATTTACCTCAGGTTCCAATTTCCTTCAATCACAGAATCATGGAATGTCCTTCTAACCTTGGGCCCGTTTACCATTTGGAAATCTTCCATTTGTCCCGATTGCCTCATCAGCAAACACCTTGACAGGCTCTGACAACAGACCCACTGCAGCGTTGATTCCAATCCAACGGTAGGCGCATGATCTCATGGCCGCTAAATATTCTTTCAGAGCATGCACCAGCCACAGATCCTTTTAGAACTAGGACCCTATGACAGATCAAACTAATAGATGAATCTGTGTCATCATACAACAACCAATCATATGCAAGCACATCAGCACCAGGTAGCACCTCAGACCCACGACCCTCTAAGATTCTCATCAGACGGTCGTCGCATGATCTCATGGGGTCAAAAGATCCTATGACATCATATGACCACCATAGATCTTTGCCTTTTTGACAGAGCTGTAGGCCCCTGACACAATCCCATTGACACATCCTAACTATCACCTAGGAGCCAATAGAGAACGAGCACATCACCAGGAAAGGACCCACCTGACAAAGCCCAAAGATAAAGTAAGATCAACGACTGTTACATGATCTCATGCTCTGATACAAACCCTTGCAAACATATGCTAGCTGTCGATCCTATGTAGATGTCAGAATGTCTGACCGCCGAAAGAGCTTGGTCCCACTAACAAGAAATGACTCATTTGCATGTGGACCAATTAGAATATGCCACCTACACACCTGGCAGTGGATCTGCCTATTTGAAGAGTTACGTCACAAAGGAGAATCAATAGTTGGTGCATAATCTCATGGCTCTGACAAAATGCATGAGATCATGCAACAGTCATTGATCTTCATGGTGTTAGAGGGACGGGCCCAGGAGACATAAAGGTCAGAAACATTAGAAAAGATTAAGTGCTAGGACTTAGGAAGAAATAAAGTGCTAAGCGCTAAAGACTTAGGGAATTATTAAAGCACATGGACCTTTTGAGACTTTAGTGGTCGAAAAAGATAATGAAAGAATATAACAGGCCAAAGGGATTTTTAGGGTTTTCTGCCTGCAACGGCTAGTTTTATGAATTTTTTCACTACAGACCAGAGGACAAAACAAATTACAAAGGCTAGAAAACTAGACATGAAGCCATGAAAATTTTAGGGATGCTTGGCAGGGTAAAAATAGAGATCTGGGGATATATTTTAGCCAAATTTGCATGCACATCAAAATTAGGGTAACATTTTGGTGATTTCTATTGTATGTCAGCCTACTAGACATTGATCAGTGGCCTTGACATAATTCATTGGGCATGGGGTCATCTCAGGAATACAACACTTTGACAGAGAGACAAAACTGAACCAGAAGAATGAACTTGTGCATAGGCACTTCTTAAAAAGTAGGAAACTAACCTAGGAAATAGGGAAAGAAAGTTGGAAACACATATTTACAAGAATTTTATAGAGAGGGATTAACCTCAAAGTAGGGCTTCAAATGGAAACCATTCACTGATATTGGCAAGGCATCTCCTTCAAGAGTTGATAGTTGAAAAGCATTAGACCCCTTGCACTCTGTTATAACAAATGGTCTACCCCAAAATGAATCAAATTTTGTGTGTTTGCCAGGCTTGGATTTGAACTCATCCCAATTGAGGACTACATCCCCAACCTTGAAATTTATAGCCCTGGCTCTTTTATCAAAGCTCTTCTTTGTTTGAATTTGATGGAACTCCATATCTTTCATAGATTTGTCTCTGAGTTCTTGCAACTCCATCAACTGAGCATATCTGATCTGCAAGGGATCCTCCTCTTCAAACAAAGAATATTGTGTAGCTAGGTCCAAAGCTCATAATTCAATTGAGATGGATAACTTAGCCTCTTTTCCATACACTAGCACATAAGGGGAATTCCCAATAATCTTCTTTGGAGTGATTCTATCTAACCACAAGCCAGACTTCAGTTTTGTATGCCAATCGCTTTGGTTGTCTTGTAGAGTCTTCTTGATTATCCTAATCAAGATCTTATTTGTTGATTCTACTAAGCCATTGCCCTGGGGGTAATAATTTGAACTGGTATTCAGATAAATGTCATTTTTGATTGCCCACTCTGAGACTTTAAGGCCTGTGAATGCCAATGCATTATCTAATATGATAGAATCAGGAGTGCCAAATTTGTGAATTATATCATCATAAAAACTTAATACAACACTCTCATTTGATTCTTTTAAGGCAACTACCTCTGTCCACCTAGTGAAATAATCTATTGTAGTGATTATCCATTTATGGCCTGCACTGGATGGAGGATTGAGCATGCTAATGAAATCTATACCCCACTTCATGAAAGGTTTCTCTACTCTGATTGGCTATAGGGGCAAGGCTAAAAGTCTTTCTTTTCCTACAAACATAACACATTTGATGCATTTCCTCACATACTCATGAATATCCTTGAAGATAGATGTCCAATAGTATCCAGCCCTCGTGATTTTAAAAGTAGTAGTCCTAGGAGAAAAGTGACCTCTAGAATGTCCATCATGAAATTCAAATAGGACATCAGCTATCTTTTCTAAATCAATGCATCTTAAAAGGACACCATTGTGATCCTTTCTAAAAAGAACTTCATTTATCATCACAAAAGGAATAGATTGCAATCTATAATACCTCCTTTTTGTTGAATCTAGATCTGCGGGACATTGTCTTGTCTTCAAATAGTTGATCATATTAGGCAACCAGCTTGTTGCCTTGGCTTGTTTTTTAGTACAATGCATCAGCCAGAGATGCATCCAATTTCTCTACTTTCTTTGAACTTTTATCCCCTACCAAATGTTCACAAAGACCTCTTCCTCTAACCAGCTTGGTAGTTTGAATATCTATGTCATATTCCATCACCATAGTGATCCAACTAGCCCTTTTTTCATTTAGGTCCTTGGAAAGCAAAAATTCTTTGACACTTGGATGAGTGACTTTGAAGTGTACCTTGCTATGGGTCAATAGATATCTAAATTTCTTAAGGCTCTTCACCATAGCAAGTACATGTTTCTCTACAAAAGAGTATCTCTATTCATACTCCTCTAAACCTTTGCTAAAGAAAGAAATGGGCTGCTCTAATCCATTTGAATTTTCTTGGGTCAGCATTGCAGATATAGCATCATGACCTCCATAAGCATAAAGGATAAAATCCTTATTGAAATTTGGGTTTAGGAGAGCAGGAGCTTCTGTTAAGGCCTCTTTGATAGCCTAGAAATTAGCTTTTCCTTCTTTAGTCCAGCTGAAAGTTGAAATCTTCTTTAGCATGGCTGTCAAAGGCTTTAGTAAATTTGCAATATTAGGCAAGAATTGCCTAACAAAATTAATCTTTCCTATGAAAGATTGGAGACCTTTCTTGTGCTGTGGTAGGGGTAGCTCTAGGATAGCTACAATTCTCTCAGGATCCACTGTAATTCCTTCTTTGGATACTACATATCCAAACAATTTTCCTTCATGAACTGCAAACACACATTTCTTGGGATTAAGAGATATCCCAAATTCTCTACCCCTTTCAAAGATCTTCCTCAAATGTTTGATGTGATCTACTACATGCTTAGAATAGATAGTTATTTCATCTAAGTAGACTAGTACAAACTTGTACATGAGGCTTTTAAAGGTCATATCCATTGCCTTTTGAAAAGTAGCACCTGCATTTGACAAACCAAAGGGCATCTTTTCATAAGCCATGGTTCCCCACTTGGTTGTAAATGCAATCTTGTATTGATCCTCTTCTTTAACCAAGATCTGATTGTATCCTGAATAGCCATCCAATAATGAAAATATCTTAGATCCAGAGACACATTGTAAGATTTGTTCCATCGAGGGTAGTGGATGGCGGTCTTTTAGAGAAGCCCTGTTGAGATCCCTGAAGTCAACACATAACCTCAACTCCCCATTCTTCTTCCTGATAGGAACAAGGTTGGAAACCCAACTAGTATGCTTAATGGGGTAGATGATACCACTCTCTATCAATTTGAGCATTTCTTTATGCATAAGTGGCTCAAGCTTGGGATTAACAGGCCTTTTCTTTTGCCTTACTAGTTTGGCATTAGTTTCTAATTCAATAGTGTTTTGAGCAAGTGCTGGATCAAAAACTTTGAGTTCTTCATATTGTCATGCAAATATATCACTGAATTAATAGAACCAACATCTCCACTTCTTTGGAATGTTGGCTCTCTTTGCTTGTAATAGTAGGAACCTCCTTAGGTATGATGGGATTAGCTTGTTGCACTGGTTCTACAGATGTAGTGACTTTGGCACTGGAATCTACTCCCTCCATGTCTTGAGCTCTCCTTTTTGCTCTTGTATGGGCAACAAAAGAAACTTCATCATTGACCCCATTGAAGTCTGGTTGCTCCCAATTGAAAAGAGCAGTCTCATTTTCATGTGGTTCTTGTTGAGGAACTGACCCACTAGATGAAGCCTCTGATTGAGCTTGTGAGGCATTTTGAACCATTAGAGCCTGGTTCGTCCATCCATTTGAACATGAGGCCTGATTGTGAGGCTGATTGCAAGGAAAGCACCATTCATTATCCATAGCCACATTATTTTGATTAGGGACCATATCCCTCACTAGATTTGCAAAATTGAGGGGCCCAGGGTTATATGGTTGGAATGGTCTTTGATTAAAACTTTTTCTTTGTCCTTGATACCCTCCTTGGTATGGTGGCCTATTTTGTTGATAAGGTTGTCCCTGATTCTGATATTGTTGATTAGGACCTTGGCCTTGTGGTTGAAATGGTGGTCTAATTCCTTGACCTTGTTTCTTTAGATTTGTGACCTCTTTAGTCAAGGTCTACAACAAATTTGTCATTTCTTGCTGACTTCTTTGTTGGCTATCCTTTATCTCTTCCATCTCTTGAGAGAAACTTACTATTAGCTCTTGACCACTAGTACTAGCCTGAGGTGCTAATATGGTGGGAATAGGGGTAAATGGGGGTACTTGTGCTAGTGCAATAGGCTAAAGACTAGAGAAAATAGGCATAGGTGGTCTTCTTTGTATCATAAACAATTTTCAGCTTTGACAGCTATGTCAAAAGCCTAAGGTAAAGAAGTACCACCCATAGACTATATCATGATAGAAATTTGACCATTCAAACTTTGCAAGTAGTATAGAAAGGCATGGTTAGCTGATGGTCTCACTGAGATTGGAATTCTATTCCATGTTTTGAGGAATCTACTATTGTAATCTGTCATTTGTTCTTGAGGGTCTCTCTTAATGGTTGTTAACTGCTCAACCAAAGACAAGTTATCTAATTTATCCTCAAAATGCTTACTCAATGCATCTCCTAACTCATCCCATGAATTAATAGAACCAACAATTAAATTTCTAAACCATTCAAGAGCCTTACCTTTTAGAGAGGCTGCTAATAATTTTGTGGCCACATCTTCTTGGGTTATGTTGTGTATGCTGCAGATGGTGGTCACATCTCTTATGTGCTCAAAAGTAGTTGTCTACCCTTCACCTGTGAAATCAGGTATGCTCTTTAGTGCCACCAAGGGTACATCATGATGTTGAGAAAATACCAAGGGACTTCCTTGATTGAAAGGTGCAAAGGAAAACTACCTAGCCATTGCAGGAGTTGGAATCTGAAGGTTAACAACTATGTAAGTTGTATTTACTGCTGGATTTGAATCTTCCTCTAGATCTCTGGTTAGAGATCTTCCTCTTCCTCTAGAATGAAAGGGAAAAGGTCTCCTTTCTGAGGTATCAAGAGGTGTAGAATGAACTCTCCTTCCAAGGGATGTTCTTTGAGTTGACCTACCTTTGTAACTTCTTTTTGAGGGCAACTCTAAAAATTGAGCAGGTTTTGAGCTCCTAGTCTCAATCTTTCTCATAAACTTTAAACAAGCTTGGCCTAGATCTTTGAAATCAGTCGAGTCACTAGATATACTTGATAGAACAACCTCTAAAGGTTTGCATTATGCAATTTGTATATCAGAGATGACATAATCTTCAAACAATAATTTCTTTGTAGTCCCACCGGGCGTGCCAGAATTGTTATACACTAAGTTCGCACCCTTATCTCAAGCTCTCTTGGTCTTGATAACCTAGTATAACATGGTAATAATCTCCAAGTTGTGAGACCTATGCTAACTAAGATGAGACCTCCAAGTTCTAGGCTAGTTCCGCTTGGATAATCACCCTAATTTTCTTCTTGATATGAAAAGTAAATCTTTTGAGGGAAAGGGATAGAAGGAATTCTTGAAAGGGAAATGACTGAAAGAAAACTATCCTATGAGGTGATACACCGAAATGAAGGTATGAATTACAGTATAAAAGATGAAATCAATAAATAGACTTAGGTCTAGGAGATCACAACTCACTGAATAGGTTTGCAAAAGTACTTCATAGAAGGGGCTGTAGGTAAAAAGCGCTATTTAGGGAAAGAGAGATTCTTTCACAAACAATAACACTCTTTGGAGTTAGACAACAATCTATGACCTGTAAACAAACATTCACCTCTGCAACTAGGTATAGGAATGAGACAAGATAGTTAAGGGTTTGAAGTATACCCACAAAAGCTTTCACATCAAATCATCCACAATGATACACAAAATTGCAGAAAGAAAGAGGGATCTAGAACCTTAAGATATCACTAAGAAGCATGTAAAATACTAAATTCATTAAGAGATAACTCACATAAGAAGGCATAGGGACATGGAAAAATGTCAGAAAATATCTTCAATATCTGAATTATCAATGGGAATTTACAACTGTAGAAAACTAGAGGACAAGCAGAATGCCACAAATAGATTTTTAAGAAAAGATATATTTTCTCTTTACAATTGTCCAACTCTTCTTTTTACAACAAGTCAATTCTGAGCTCTAAAGCTCTCTAAATTTTTTTTATATAAATCTCCTCTAATGCACATAGGCAGGAGCGAAAAAAATATCTAATTAGGGTTACATAATTTTTCATATAATAATCAAACCCTAATTCTATCAAATTTGGCCATAAATGCACATAAAAATATCTCAGCTGATCAGATATGTATGTTTGCGTGTCCATTTCAAGTTTATACCTACAAAAATTCAGTCGCCATGATCCATCTACCTACCTGCAACTCAGTCTTGCCATAACTGTTGAAATCTGATATTTTGAGATATTTGAATTTAAAAAATGATAAAATAGTCACAAGTGGTGCTAAAATTCCCTATCGACGATCGGCATTTGAAACTCAATCTCTCTTTAAAACACGACCGTCAGATCCTCCCTTTTACTCGGGCTCAGCACTTGATTGGAAAACTAACTCGACATTTACCTCAGGTTCCAATTTCCTTTAGTTGCAGAATCATGGAATATCCTTCTAAACCTAGGCCCATTTGCCATTTGGCAATCTTCTATTTGTCCTGACTTCCTCATCAGCAAACACCTTGGCAAGCTCTGACAATGGACCCACTATAGCATTGATTCCAATCCAATGGCTGGCGTATGATCTCATGGCCACTGAATATTCCTTCAGATCATGCACTAGCTATAGATCCTTTTAGAATTGGGACCCTATGACACATCAAACTGACAGATGAATCCTTGTCATCATACATCAGCCAATCATATGCAAGCACATCAGTGCCAGGTAGCACCTCAGACCCACAACCCTCTAAGATTCTCATTGGATGGTCGTTGCATGATCTCATGGGGTTAGAAGATCCTATGAGATCATACGACCACCCTAGATCTTTTCCTTTCTGACAGAGTTGCAGACCCCTGTCACGGTCCCACTGACAAATCCTAACTATCGCCTAGGAGCCAATAGAGAATGAGCACATCACCAGGAAAGGATTCACCTGACAGAGCCTAGAGATAAAGTAAGGTCAAACACTATCACATGATCTCATCCTCTGACACAAACCCTTGTGAACATACGCTAGCTGTCGATCCTCTATAGAAGTCAGAAACTCTGACTGCCGAAAGAACCTAGTCCCACTAATAAGAAATGACTCATTTGCATGTGGACCAATCAGAATACGCCACCTGTGCACACCTGGCAATCAACCCGCCTGTTTGAAGAGTTATGTCACAAAGGAGAATCAACGGTTGGTGCATAATCTCATGGGTCTAACAGAATGCATGAGATCATACACTAGTCGTTGATCTTCATGGTGTCAGAGGGCCAGGCCCAGGAGACATAAAAGCTAGAAACATTAGAAAAGATTAAGTGTTGGGACTTAGGAAGAAATAAAGTGCTAAGCACTAAAGACTTAGGGAATTATTAAAGCATGTGGACCTTTTGAGACTTTAGTGGCCAAAAAAGGTAATGAAAGAATATAACATGCCAAAGGGATTTTTAGGATTTTCTACCTGCAATGGCTAGTTTTATGAATTTTTTGACTACAGACCAGAGGACAAAACAAATTGCAGAGGCTAGGAAACTAGACATGAAGCCATGAAAATTTCAAGGATGCTTGGCAGGCTAAAAATAGAGACCTAGGATATATTTTAGCCAAATTTGCATGCACATGAAAATTAGGGTAACAGTTACAATTGCAATAAGTATGAAAATAAGGCATTTGAATGTAGACAAGGAGTTATTAATAATCCAAGGAAACCAAGACTTGAAGGTTACTGTAACAAGTACAAGAGATATGGTCATAAATCTAGAGAATGCAAGTCTCAAAGGAAAAATGAGAAATGGGTCCCTAACTGACAAAATGTTGACAACAACTGACAAGGACCTACTATACTATGGGATTATAATACCAAGATCACTTACACACTACATGTAGAATATTTGGTCACATTGCAGAAAACTTCTTTATGATGCATGGAATGAACAATAGGAAATCATGGAGAAACACTGGAATGGCTTGTTTCTATTGTCACAAAGTCGGTCACCTAGCCAAGGACTACAAGTACCAAAATAAGGATTCAACCGAGGAACAACCGAGTGAAAAGACTCAATTTAACACTAATGAGATTAGAGAGAAGATGAATAAGACTTGGAGAAGGAAGTATCAAGATGATGGAATAGAATTTGGAACATCTGATGGCACCACATCCTCTGGATCAGGAGCACCTATATTCACTTAATTGATCAAAGATATGTGTAGGAGTTGATAACCTAAAGTTTATCTTAAATTAGTTCCTAGATTTAGTGCAAAGATTCATATCAGCATACTAAGATTCATTTGGATATAAGTTATGAAGCTATCATTTCATATGTTGATCTGTAAAGTGTTTGAGTTGGGTATGTGCAAGATCATGAGGGGCCAAAAAGTGGCAATGTGAAAAATATTCACTTTTCACTCGTCCAAAAGTGCATGAAAATGCTTGTTGACTTTTGAGTAGGCCTGGGTGTCAGTACACCTAGGCAAACTTGACACCAAAGCACAAGCCTAATCGGGTACCCGATACCTGTGGCATAAATTTGAAACCCGCAAGCCCTTTTCCTCATTTCTTTTCATGGTTTTGCTTGGGAAAATGGCTTGATATATCAGATACATGATATATTTTTGGGTATCTAATTTGGTAACAACAAATTTGACTCCCCAGCGTATTCGGTAAGTAAATTTTTTGTTTATTTTGATTATTTTATTTAATTTTCATGCCAAATGTCATTTTTTTTTGTTGAAATAGGGTTTTGTATTTATATTTGTAATAATATATGAAATTAGATTGAAATTTAGATTTGTTTTTTATTTAATCAGGCATGGCTGACAACAATGAAGAAAATAACCCTCCCACACCAAATAACGATCCCAAAAACAATCCCCCGTGTCAAAACGCTCATTCTTTAAAAGATTTGATACAAGATAATTTGAACACAATACGAGGTTTCCAAAACACATCAAAATATACCTACATTAGGTCCCATGCTTGCCACACTAAATACAATTGTTGAAAATATTGACACACTCACACAACAACATAATGTTGCTCTTCATTGGCATGATGATATGCATGCCCAATTTGATGACGGGCTTGACCATGATGGGATTGCAGCCCTTAATATAAGTAAGGAAGATATAGCCGCCCTTTTTGTTAATCCTAAAAATGGAATACTAGTTGACCCCAAAAAGCCCAAATTATCAATAAAATGGTGCACAAATGAAGCAATGCGCACAAACTTTTGGGATCGATGGTGGATGGTTTTTGACAAACCACACCATAGCAATTTGGAGGTCCCATTTTATATCATAAAAAAATTGTATGCTGAGTTTGTGCTTGGTCACCATGTTGATTATTGGAGTATGAGGCCCAACATGCCACTTTTGTGTAGTAATAAATATTTGACTTGCACTTTATTGTATAGGGTGTGGCTATTGATGATGTCTCAACAGTGGTTTGGTAGAGTAGGGTTATAGACATCTCGATTCGGAGTGATAGCCTGATTGTACATAGACTTTTACATATTGTTATTTGTATTTTGTAACCAGGGTTGCTATGATGAAGTACATTTATATATAATTGACAATCTTTTTACTCTCATAGGTTACTCCGAGTGTGAGGGAGGGCCCACAAGAATCTTTCGTATCTTTGTTGACCGAGCCCACTATTCCAGAGGAGGGATCACCATATGTAAGTTTTAATTTTAGTTCAATCAATTTGTAATTTTATTATGCTATCATCCTATTTTGTAGATTTATTACTCTATGTTGCACCACTCTACTAATCTCATTATTGCAAATATAAATTTATAGGTCACAGTTGGTATTGTTAGCATGGTCCCTTCACCACCCAGGACTTATGCTAGGACAGCTAATCGTGGTAGGTGACTGAGAGACCAGGTATAGATATTTGTATTCAATTATAATTTTAATTAAATTAGTGTATTCATATAAATTAAGCAATCTAACTTGGGTTTGAACTCATTTTTTATGCAGGATCAATCAAAGCCCAATACTTCTTCAAAGAGGCTACATTTTGATGATCCCCCCACAGCATAAGATGTATTTTTAATTTTTTGGTCATTTAGAGATGCCACTTGGCACATTTTAAGATGGCATATATGACACATTGTACACCTTAAAACATTGATTTTTTAGACATTTTGAAATGGCATGTGCCATATTTGTATATGGAGATACTTTTGATACATTTAATACTTTGTATATATAGAACATGTTCATTTATATGTTATATTTGCGTCACCTTTTGTATATACATATTTATTATTCATATTTATGGAATTGAATGGTGAAGTTATATCTTGACTATGATTATCATTATGATTTAAATTATATCTTGTTGAAGTTACATTTGTTTTTATTTACTCTGGAATACCCTATTCATGGAGCTTATTATGTTTGAGGTTTAACTTCTATAGATTTCCTATGTTCTTATGTTTCATACCATTATATATACTCACTTGAGCCACTTAGTACTACATTGTTTCAATACTATTATATACAAGTAAATGTATCTTCATAGAATTAGGGTTAATCATCAATCATAAGTAAAATAAGAACTAAATACAACCACAATTGAGCAAATATTTGACAAAATCAATGACTAATTGAGCATCCTATGGCTCTTTATCTAAGATGTTAATGAGTGAGCTCTTAGCAAGCTCTCATTAATGATAGTCCTAGAATGAGATTGATAAAGATAAACAATGATGCTAAAGCTAACAATTATCAAGATAAAGCTGAAATTGCTCTCAAATGCTATTCTAAACTCAAATTGCAAGAGGTTTGATGCAATTCTCAGATAGTTGGTTGATTAATTATGAAGGATTTTGGCATTCCTTTTATAGATTTTCCCAATGGGAGGGGGTGTAGTTGTGTTTGATCATGGTTGAGTTCGGGTTAAGTCTTTGGTTCCACCCTTTGAAGACAAAGCAAAGTTTGTGTCCTCAAAGCTTGAGACAAGAAAACAAGATGGATGGTTAAGATTCTCTCTCACTTTGAGTGATTGAGATTCAATTTGGCTTGATCCATGTGAATGCCTTTCCTCAAATTTCATTGGTTGTTCGATTTTCCTTTCCTTTATGGTTATTGAGAGTAATTGATTTTTATTAATTGATTTAATTAATTTATTTTAGACATGCACCCCTTGAATGGGTTGAATTTAATTTAATCCAAAACTATACAATTAATTGAATTAATTGTATTTTGATTTGATTGCACTTCATTAAAATGTTCTCAATTTTGATTGATCTTGAATTAAGACTTTATTTTCATTTTTATTAGTTAATTGTGCATTGTGATTCAATTGATTTAATAATGTCCTTGATTTGCTTTGATTTCACTTGATTTTCTTTGAATTATTGTTAAATTGTCTTTGTCCATTTTTAGGTGATTACAAATGCCCCTCTTTGAGTTGACGTGTGAAGCATGTCAATTCAAAGAATACTCTGATCTTACTGATAATAGGTCATGATTCAATGATGGTCGATCTTCTGATGTGATTTGATGTCTTTCGATGGTCAATCTCTGAATTTTTATATGAGGTTGATACTAATATGATTGATATGAAAATCTCCTAATATGGTTCTAATGATCGTTCTCGATATGATGGTCCTCAATATGATGTTTGATTTGATGATTTATCCTGATATGATGCCCCTTTTGTTTGATTATGAAAAATTTACTGATAACAACTTTCGATTTGATTTGATGATTGGTCTCTAATTTTCATTCATGATACTAATGATATTGATTTGATTATATGATGGTATGCCCCCTCATAAATGAAACATATTGTTGTTTTCAATGGATAAGTTTAAATGATTGATTGATATGTTTTCATTTCTGAAAAATAGTTTATGATATGTCACTCTTCTCAATTTACCCTAGTAAATGCAATAGATTCATATAGGTCAAAGTCATGTCTTACCTCAAAATTAGGTCAAATTTAGCTTAAATAGGTTGAAAAACCTAGATTTACTATTCATTTTCACTTTTGACTTTGGCAATTTTGCTCCGGTTCCCTTCTGCTTTCCGAGATGGTTGTTCCTGTTGCCCAAAATTTCCTATTCTACAAATTTGGCCAAGTTTCCAGGTCTCTATTTTATTCTGCCCTGCTGCCACTTGTTTTCATTTGCAAAGTTGATCCATGAAGTTTTATGATGTGCAATCTGAACCTTATGATCTTCAATGTGTCATCGTGCCCTAGTTCAGATCGCATCACTTAAATCACAAGACCCAGGAAGTTATTCAATTTTAAAATCTTGTAGGAAATACTGTTGCAGGGTTCCAAAAAATGTTCAGTGTCAAAAACCATGTGTTTTTTTGACCTCGGTTTTGAAAACCCTCTGTGTTTTTTACCTTAAGTGCGCAACTCCGACCTGGTGGGGCCCGGTGGTTGGCGTTCCTCAAATTCTTGTGGTTGTCACATGTTCACAAGGAATCTTTTGAGCCCTTGCGATCATGTGATAGGATGACACCTCTCGGCGGGCCCATTCTTCATCTTCAAAGGTTAATGCTCGGCAACATCTTGTGGCTATCGCTACACCGCTAAGGAAAGTTGATGCCCTTTTAAGCTAGTGGTATAACGACAACCGTTCGATGAAGGAAAAGAATTATGGGTCCGTTGACAGTTCTATCAAAGGTTCTCATTCCTGATTGGTCAAAGGTGGTGATGTGGAGACAGGTGGAGGTTGTCAGTGGGGTCTGCTTCCTCAAAGGATTAAGTTCTAAGCAGGATCGACGATCGTCGTTATACTGCCAAGGTAAGATGCATGCTATTTAAGCTAGCGGTATAATGACAACTGTCCGATGTGATCTTAGTCTATCAGTGGGTCCATTTGTCTAAAGTATCTATAGGGGTGCAATGTGCAGCAAGGATCTACGGTGGTCACATGTTTTCATGGGATCTTCTGACCCCATGCGATCATGTGACAACCGTCTAATGCAGTTTGCAGGTGGGTTTGATCCTTTTCATGCTGATGTGCTATTTTCTCATTCGCCGAACTAGTGTTGCCAATGCAGTTGTCAGTGGGGCTAGATTTTTTTATAGTGAAAAGCTTTAGAGGAAATTAGTTTTGTCCTCTAACTTGGCAGTGTCCGATAAAGTGTTTCCTTGTTCGCATGATCGCGAATGTGATAGCAGTGCTTCCCCTTTTTTAGCAGATGTGCAGTTGCACGGTTAAGAGATTTCACATGGTTGCTAAATGTAGCCAGGGTTAGAGAAAGGTCTAGGTGTCTTGCATGGTAGAGGGAAGTTTTCAAAGGCTTGTCGCATGATCGCATGAAGGCTTTTGGGCTCATGTGATCATGCGACCAATGACATTTTCAAAGCAGTGTGACTTTTGGTGGGTTTTCTTCTGCAGAGGACGTTGCGAAGTGGCGGGGTAGCTCAGAATTGATTTTTGAGGACATTTTCTAGTTGTGAGCATGATGATAGATGATCTGGTCGATGGCACCATGGATTTTGTAGGGTACAGTGCAGTGTTCTTACGCTGATGAAACATTAAAGAGTTGGCGCTATCTGTACTTTCAAATTCATTCTTGCGAAGATCAAATTTGGAGTCTTTATGGCTTAGTGGGCTTGCAGGAGGTTGTCAGGTCAAGGTTGCTTGTTTGTAGGTTGTTTGCAGTACAGGGATGGGTCATTTATCTGATCAGCTATGATTTTGTAGAGTTGAATTTATGATCAGATTTTGACTACTAGGGATGATTATTATATTGTAAAATCTGTAACCCTGGTTAACTTTTGACTCCTACTTGCGTGCAGTTGAGTAATGTATATATTCTTTTTTTGGAGCTTTTGAGCGAAGAATTCACATTTTGTAAAAAAGAAATACTCTTTCTTGGGAAGCTATCTGTGGCATTTCTTCCTACCCTCTGGTTCCCCACATTCTGTAATTCCCATTGATAATACAAATATTGCAGAGGTAGTTTGTGACAATCCTTCATGTCCCTGTGCTTCCTTGTTTGGCTTATCTCTTATTGGATTGAAGTCTATGAATGCTTTCAGTGATACTTGGGGTTCCCGATCCCTCTTATTTTCAGCTTATATGTGTAACACTATGTATGATCTGATTTGGATGAGTTTGTGGGTATTCTTCAACCCCCTGTCATCTTGTCTCATTCTTGTGCCCTTCCACTCAAAAGAATGTTTGCTTGCAGGTCATAGGTTGTGTCTAATGTTCAGGCCCTCCTATGAAACACTTATGCAAGCCTATTCAGTAAATTGTGACCTACTAGACCTGAGCTTTTCATTGATCCCATCCCTATATACTGAGATCCAAACCCTAAATTTGGTGCATCACCTAGTAGGTAGTTTGCTTTCCTGTTATTTCTCTTTCATGCATCTCCTTCTAACCCTTTCCCCTCAAAGTTTACTTTCATGTCAAGAAGCAAATTAAGGTGATAATCCAAGAGGAAACAACCTAGAACCTAGAGGATTCATCTCAGTTAGCATAAGGTCCCACAACCTTGAGATGATTCCCATGTTATACTAAGTTATCAAGACCAAGAGAGCTTGAAACAGAGGCACAAAACTTAGTGTATAACAGTTCCTATTCGAGAGCATCAATTTGAGCGGTGTCGGAGATATGTGAGGCCACTTGACTATGGACCTCTGGTAAGTACTTTTCAAACCTTGGTATCACATTTATTGCTCATTAGTTAGCATTTATTGTTTTTTCCATTTCCATCACTATTTTCAAATATTCAATTCACACATATGAAAATTTCAATGTCGCTTAACACTTTTAAGTGTCGCATCCGTGGTTTTTATTGTCGCTTACGAGCATTTAAATGTTGCTTAAAAAATTTTCATTATCACTTGTGATTAATCAATTCACACGTAGCCTTAGGTTTTAAAAACCAAATTCTTTAAGTTTTTACGCTTGTGAAACCCTGGCAATTTTTGTATAAAAGTAAATGTATCTTCATAGAATTAGGGTTAATCATCAATCATAAATAAAATAAGAACTAAATACAGCCACAATTGAGAAAATATTTTACAAAATCAATGACTAATTGAGCATCATATGGCTCTCTATCTAAGATGTTAATGAGTGAGCTCTCAGCAAGATCTCATTAATGACAGTCCTACAATGAGAATGATAAAGATAAACAATGATGCTAAAGCTAACAATTATCAAGATAAAGCTAAAATTTCTCTAAAATGTTGTTCTAAACTCAAATTGCAAGAGGTTTGATGCAATTCTCAGATAGGTGGTTGATTAATTATGAAGGATTTTAGCCTTCCTTTTATAGATTTTCCCAATGGGAGGGAGTACAGTTGTGTTTGATCATGGTTGAGTTGGGATTAAGTCTTTGGTTCCACCCTTTGAAGACAAAGCAAAGTTTGTGTCCTCAAAGCTTGAGACAAGAAGACAAGATGGATGGTTAAGATTCTCTCTCACTTTGAGTGATTGAGATTCAATTTGGCTTGATCCATGTGAATGCCTTTCCTCAAATTTCATTGGTAGTTTGATTTTCCTCTCCTTTGTGGTTGTTGAGAGTAATTGATTTTTATTAATTGATTTAATTAATTTATTTTAGACATGCACCCCTTGAATGGGTTCAATTTAATTTAATCCAAAACTATACAATTAATTCAATTAATTATATTTTGATTTGATTGCACTTGATTAAAATGTTCTCAATTTTGATTGATCTTGAATTAAGACTTGATTTTCATTTTGATTGGCTAATTATGCATTGTGATTCAATTGATTTAATAATGTCCTTGATTTGCTTTGATTTCACTTGATTTTCTTTAAATTATCGTTAAATTTTCCTTGTCCATTTTTAGGTGATTACAACTATGTATATACTCACTATGTATATAACTCATCATATTGGGGTCACTTGAGCCACGAAAGATTGCTGCCCAATCATGCTTAGTGCACCTTGGGGTCACTTGGATCGAGTGTGGTCGCCAGCGTTCCAGTGACTTCGTGAGTGAAACAAGGTTGTCACTAGCATTTACCTAGCCAACCAGAGTTGATGGAGTAGATAGTTCGATGCAATGTTAGACAGTTTGAAACATACGCTGCTGAGCCACTTTCAACTGACCCTCACTGCAAGTTTCGGCATCAACTAAGATCACCTTTCCAAATGCAAACAAAATTGAATCGCCCAAAACTGAGAGAGGTTATTGTAGACCTCAGAAAGATGATCTTGTAGCTCCTGATAGTTTGTCAATACCTCTCATGAGGTCTGAGATAT
This sequence comes from Chamaecyparis obtusa, assembly GCA_027943335.1. Lineage (NCBI taxonomy): Eukaryota > Viridiplantae > Streptophyta > Pinopsida > Cupressales > Cupressaceae > Chamaecyparis > Chamaecyparis obtusa. The sequence goes on from BSBK01006517.1 coordinate 216,658, forward strand.
GAACCATGGAAGATCCTTGCCCAATCGTGCTTAATGCACCTTGGGGTCACTTGGGTTGGGCATGGTCACGAGCATTCCCATGAATTTGTGGGTGGAACGGGGTTGTCACTAGCATTTACCCAGCCAACCGGAGCTGATGGAGCATACGGTTTGATGTCAAGTCAAATAGTTTGAAAGATACGCTGCTGAGCTGCTTTCAACTGACCCTCACTACAAGTTTTGGCATCAACTGAGATCATCTTGCCAAATAAAAATGAAGTTGAATCAACAAAAACTGAGAGAGGTTATTGTAGACCTTGGAAACTCGATCTTGTAGCACCTAACAGTTTGTCAAGACCTCTAATGAGGTTTGAGATACGAGCCCTAGAAGATCACAGCCCAATTGTGCTTAGTGCACCTTGAGGTCACTTGGGTCGAGTGTGGTTGTGAGCATTCCAGTGACTCTATGGACGGAATGAGGTTTTCATTGGTGTTTACCTAGAAAATTGGATTTGATGGAGCAGATAGTTAGATGCCAGGTCAGATGGTTTGAAAGATACGCTACTGAGCCGCTTTCAACTAGCCCTCACTACAAGTTTTGGCATCAACTGAGATCACCTTGCCAAATGCAAATGAATTCAAATCACCCAAAACCAAGAGAGGTTATTGTAGACCTTGTAAACATGATCTCGTAGCACCTAATAGTTTGTCAATACCTCTCATGAGCTTTGAGATATGAGCCATAAAAGATTGCTGCCTAATCATGCTTAATGCACCTTGGGATCACTTGGGTCAAGCATGGTCGCGAGTGTTCTAGTGACTCTGTGGGTGGAATGGGGTTGTCACTAGCATTTACTTAGCCAACCAGAGCCAATGCAGCAAATGGTTCGATGCTAGGTCAGATGGTTTGAAATATATGCTGCTAAGCCGCTTCCAAATGAAAATGAAATTGAATCGCCCAGAACCGAGAGAGGTTATTATAGACCTTAGAAACACAATCTTGTAGCCCCTGAAAGTTTGTTGATACCTCTCATGAGCTCTGAGGTATGAGCCAGGGAAGATCATTGCCCAATCATGCTTAGTGCACCTTGGGGACACTTGGGTCGAGCATGATTGCGATCATTCTAGTGACTCCATGGATAGAATGGGGTTGTCACTGGTGTTTACCTAGCCAACCAAAGCTGATGGAGTAGATGGTTCGATGCCAGGTCAAACGGTTTGAAAGATACGCTGCTGAGCCACTTTCAACTAACCCTCACTACAAGTTTTGGCATCGACTGAGATCGCCTTGCCAAATGCAAACGAAGTCAAATTGCCCAAAACTGAGAGAGGTTATTGTAAACCTTGGAAACTTGATCCTATAGCACCTAAAGATTTTTTGATACCTCTCACAAGCTCTGAGATACAAGCCCTAGAAGATCACTGCCCAATCGTGCTTAGTGCACCTTGAGGTCAGTTGGGTCAAGTGTGGTCGCGAGCGTTCCGATGACTTTGTGGGTGGAACGAGGTTGTCACTAGCATTGACTCGGCCAACTGGAGCTAATGGAGTAGACGATTCAATGCCAGGTTAGACTGTTTGAAAGATACATTGTTGAACCACTTTCAACTGACCCTCACTGCAAGTTTTGGAATCGACTGAGATCACCTTGCCAAATGCAAATGAAGTTGAATCATCCAAAACTAGTAGAGATTATTGTAGACCTCAAAAACATGATCTTGTAGCACCTGATGATTTGTGGATACCTCTCACAAGCTCCAAGATATGAACCCTATAAGATCACTACCCAATCATGCTTAGTGCACCTTGGGGTCACTTGGGTCGAGCATGGTCGCGAGCATTCTCATGACTCTATGGGTGGAAGGGGGTTAACACTGGCATTTACCCAGCCAACTGGAGCTAATGGAGTAGATAATTTGATGCAATGTCAGACAGTTTGAAACATACGCTGCTGAGCCACTTTCAACTGACCCTCGCTACAAGTTTTGGTATCAACTAAGATTGTCTTGCCAAATGCAAATGAAGTCGAATCACCTAAAATTGAGAGAATTTATTGTAGACCTTGAAAACATGATCTTGTAGCACTTGACACTTTGTCGATACCTCTCATGAGCTCTGATATACGAGCCATAAAAGATCACTACCCAATCATGGTTAGTGCATCTTGCGGTCACTTGGGTCGAGCGTGGTCGTGAGCATTCCCCTAACTCCGTGGGTGGAATGGGGTTGTCACTAGCATTTACCCGGCCAACTGGAGTTGATGGAGAAAATGGTTTGATGCCAATTCAAATGGTTTGAAAGATATGCTGCCGAGCCGCTTTCAACTGACCCTCACTACAAGTTTTAGCATCAACTTAGATCGCCTTGCGAAATGCAAACAAAGTCGAATCACCCAAAACTAAGAGAGGTTATCGTAGACATTGGAAACATGATCCTATAGCACCTGATGGTTTGTCTATACCTCTCATGAGCTTTGAGATATGAGCCCTAAAATATCACTACCCAATCATGCTTAGTGCACCTTGGGGTCACTTGGGTCGAGCATGGTCGCGAGCATTCCAGTAACTCCATGGATGGAGCGGGGATGTCACTGGCATTTACCTGGCCAATGAGAGCTGATGGAGTAGATGGTTCGATGCCTGGTCAGATGGTTTGAAAGATATGCTGCTGAGCTACTTTCAACTGACCCTCACTACAAGTTTTGGCATTGACTGAGATCACCTTGCCAAATGCAAATGAAGTTAAATCACCCAAAATTGAGAGAGGTTATTGTAGACCTCAGAAACATGATCTTGTAGCACCTAAAATTTTGTTGATACCTCTCACGAGCTCTGAGATATGAGCCCCCAAAGATCACTGCCCAATCATGCTTAGTGCACCTTGGGGTCACTTGGGTCGAGTGTGGTCACGAGCGTTCTGGTGACTCCGTTGGTGGAATGGGGTTGTCACTGGCATTTACCTAGCCAACCAAAGCTGATGGAGTAGATGGTTTGATGCTAGGTTAGATGGTTTGAAAGATACGCTGTTGAGCCACTTTCAACTGACCCTCAATGCAAGTTTTGGCATCAACTGAGATCATCTTGCCAAATGCAAACAAAGTTGAGTCACCCAAAACTGAGAGAGGTTATTATAGACATCTAAAACATGATCTCGTAGCACCTGATAGTTTTTCAATACCTCTCACGAGGTCTAAGATATGAGCCATGGAAGATCACTACCCAATCATGCTTAGTGCACCTTGGAGTCACTTCGGTCAAGCGTGGTCGTGAGTGTTCTAGTGACTCCATGGGTGGAACGGGGTTGTCACTAGCATTTACCCACCCAACCAAAGCTAATGGAGTAGACGGTTTGAAAGATATGCTACTGAGCCACTTTCAACTAACACTCACTGCAAGTTTTGGCATCGACTGAGATCACCTTGCCAAATGCAAATGAAGTCGAATCGCCCAAAATTGAGAAAATTTATTGTAGACTTCAAAAACATGATCTTGTAGCACTTGAAAATTTTTTGATACCTCTCACGAGCTCTAAGATATGAGCCATGAAAGATCACTTCCCAATCGTGCTTAGTGCACTGTGGGGTCACTTGGGTTGAGCATGGTCATGAGCATTCTCATGACTCCGTGGGTGGAATAGGGTTGTCACTGCTATTTACCCAGCCAACCAGAGCTGATGAAGTAGATGGTTTGATGCCAGGTTAGATGGTTTGAAAGATATGCTACTGAGCCACTTTCAACTGACCCTCACTACAAGTTTTGGCATCGATTGAGATCATCTTGCCAAATGCAAATGATGTTGAATCACCCAAAACTGAGAGAGGTTATTGTAGATCTCAGAAACATGATCTCATAGCCCCTAATGGTTTGTCGATACCTCTCAAGAGCTTCAAGATAAGAGCCCTAGAAGATCGTTACCCAATCATGCTTAGTGCACCTTGGGGTCACTTAGGTCGAGCGTGATCACGAGCGTTCCTGTGACTCTATGGGTGGAACGGGGTTGTCAGTAGCATTTACCCAACCAACCAGAGCTGATGGAGTAGACGGTTTGATACTTGGTTAGATGGTTTGAAAGATACACTACTGAGCCACTTTCAACTAACTGTTAGTGTTATGTTTGAAATTTGAACTGTAAAACTAATCATGATTAAGCTTGTGAAATTTCAATTGTGAAGCTTATTATGTTTGAGGTTTAACTTTTATAGATTGTTTGAAATGATAAAAAATAATATCCTTAAATCATTATAAACAACAATAAAATATGTAAGAATTCAAACCATGCAAATGACATAAGTAAATGACATGTAAGATCCCTTCTTGGCACTATTGGCCACCCATACATGATTTTGGTCATAAGTCCTTATCAAGAGTTTTAGGACATTTAACTTTTAAATCAAATTGATTGTTACAAATTGCCATTATAGGCTTCAAAAGATCTCAATTAACCATTAAGGATCATTTTGTCCTTCTATCTCTGATTGGATCCATGGTGACCATAGGTGTTTTCATAGGTGCTCCTGCACAAGTTACAATCCACATACAAAACCAAGTTTATTGACTCAAAATACAATCTAAGAAAGGTGAAATTAATGTATTGAAATTAAGCTTAACAAACTTAGACAACAATGCACTAAGTTAACTTATTACCTAGTCAAGTGTTCCTGAAGGTTCATCTCTTTGCTTCAGGGTCTCCAATAGTGCTTCATGATCAGCAGTACTAATAGTCCAAACTTCTTTTCTCTTTGGTCTTCCTTGATGCTTTGATAACTTGACATTTTTTTCTATAACAAGGTGTGAATACATGAGAATAGTTTTGTGCTTCTCACAGTCTTCAAATGTGGGAATTCCATTCTTTCTAATCATGTATGTTCACAACCATGTTCCCGCAACAACAACTGAACTAGTAGGATATGTGAACCCATCACCATCCGTCATTGGTTGTACAAGCTTCTGTTTACCTTGTACACAATGTGCTAACCAATAATCTAACCTCTCATCATTCCCCTGTAGTGCAACCAATGCAAAAACATTTCCTAGCTTCAGAAGATCTGAAAGATGGTCATAGTCAACTAAAGTGTCCATGTCATCATTTCTTATAGAGAGTGTCAAAGATAAAGGAGTTAGATACTATGGAACCCATGTATCCACCCACTCACTTGACTCACAATGATCCCAATCATACTAAAAACACATGGGGCAAAAACAAGCCAACTCTCATGTCCAAATGGTCCATGTACTATTATTAGAGCTTTGGAATGAATGCATTTTTGAAGAGTCTTTCACTATTTGACAATCCAATCTATCTCCTATAGTTCCCTCCTCAACCAACCAAAATAATCTACCCATTGTAGAATCAAGAGTCCCCCCCTGTGACAATGCTAAAGTACACCAATCAATAATAGAATGAGCATCAAGAAGTACAACACCTAAAATCCTAAATTTCTCCTTAACTAGAGCTCTCTTCACACATGCACCTACTCCATCATGCTCCCCTTTCCTATGTCCTGACTCAAAAAAACTCCAAATATGAGGTACACCTCTCTCCACATGAATTCTACACAACCAATAAAACATTTTGGCATTCTTAAATTGACCAGTGCAATTATCCGACCAAATGAGATGCCTATCCATAGCAATACCATTTTCTTGCAAGAAGTCAAAATAGTTCTGGAAACAATGTTGAACAAACTCATGAGAGTGAGACCTATCGTCACTCATATAAAAATGGTACTCTCTAAATATATTTCGCTCATCTTTTGTGCTATCAGGGGAATGTCTATATGTGATGTGTACAAAAATAGCAACCTAAATGGAATTGTAATATTGAGCTTGAGTCTCATTTTGGGGCTGCAATGTATAGTTTTCCGCAAAGTCTACAATGGATATAATAGTTCCAATGGGGAAAGTGTCCTTACATGTTCTGAATTGTTGATCCAACCATTGAGACCTGTGACTATGCCTTGCATACTTGTAAAAAAGATTTGTCTTGAAATCTGAGATAAAATCAGCAACATTGTATTCTTTTGCAACTAACTCACAACTAGAGCCTTCACCTCCACTCTTCAATGTATATTTCATCATTTCATATACCTTTTTTTGGACAAGTGTCTTTCCAAAATTGTGTTCCAAACCCTCATGAAAACATGTTCTAAACTTGGACAAGCCACCACATTTTGAGCACTTGGCATTTAAGCAATCTTTTTTATAAAATAAACAACCATCATCTCTATGACATAAAAATTGATCTAGCAAGTCTCTTGATGATTTGGGAAGACCACTTGCACCACAATCCTCTAGCATTTCATTAGTATGCAAATTAGAATGAATGCACTGTAATAATTCATGATGCATTGAAAACTCAACATGATATTTGCAACAACATGTATTCTGAATCTTAAGGGGTACACAATAAAATGGCTTCACTGATTCAAAAGACCTTTGTGATATTTTCAATGTTGGATGTGTCTCAAAAAAAAAATTATACAACATTGTTTGACTTACCTCCACACAATTTTTAGGATGTGGAGTGCGGTCTCGATTGCCAACTCTCAACTTCAAGACATCCTTCACATTTGGTGACACTCTTGAGTTAGCATCCCAAAATTATTGAATTTTATCCTTGACAACATCTGTTAGCTTCTTATCAAAATGTGGAAGTCTCCCACCATAAGCCCATGTATCAATTTGAAGTGGATCATCAAGTCTTTCTCTTCTTGCAAGTGTTCTACCCAAATTTTTACAGTCTATATTGAAGTCAACACAAGTTTGTCTCATCAAACGAGCCTTTCTCAACTGATGACTTAGTAAGGAGGTTGTAATAATCCTCCGAGCAACTCTCTTGTCTTTTTCTCTTCTAGTCTTCCCAATGCTATTGAGAGCATTGAAAAGATTCTTCATAACAATGGCATTTCTCTCCATTTTCTTGTTCACACGAATCTTCAATTTCAGAAGCACAGGTCTCATCTTTTGCATCTTTAACAACTGCACAAAAATTTGGCATTGCTTAACCAATGTCTTGTTTCCAAAAAATTGATCATAAAGTCTTGAAGCCCACAACCTAACGATTCTATGTGACCTCTTTCCTTCCCAATTATTGATAATGTTCTCCTCAATTTCAATTAACCATTTAGGTCTTCCTGAAAGCCCCGAATTTGAAGTTTGATTATCTTTATTGCAAGGGACTTCATTTCGCATATAATTTGGAGATGTGTAACATTCATGTGGTTCTTGTGCAACATTTTCATTCCCCAAGTCTACATTTTCAATCTCCATTTATACATTTTCAAATTCAAAGTCCTCTTCACTTACAACTACATTTACAGGGTCACCTTGATTAATGTTTAACATACCTTTTCTCCTTCTTTAGTGATTTTCCTTATCTTTTTCCCTATATGCTTGAATTTCTTCATCTGTCAGCTTCCTCTTGTGTTTAGCCTTTCCACGACTACTGCTTCCCATGGTGAGACCACAAGTCGACAAAAATCAAACAATGGGCCCCAAATCACATTTTTTTTTCTGCAACGCGTGAAAAAAGTATAAAATCTCATGCTTGTCTAGTCTGTGGGGACAGGGAATATTTTGGTGAAATATTACTTGTCCAAAATTGGGTATCTGATTCCATATTGGGTACCCAATATTCCTAGGTAGATTAAAAAAGGGTGGGAGCAAATGAAAAAAATTGAACTTTTACATATAAAATGGGGTATATAAGGTATAAAATATATATATTATATATATATATATATATATATATTAATGTATATAATATATATATAAAAGAGGCATATAATATATATAATGTATATTATATATATACTAATGTATTATATGTACTAATGTATTATATACTAATGTATATAATATATATAATATATTATATATATATACTAATGTATATATAATATATATATATAAAATACATATACTAATATATTATATATAATATTACCTTTTAGCTATTATTTTTTTCTCATTTTTCCTATATAATGCTTTTGTAAATGAATTGTGGATATTCTCTAGGAAACTATCTGAGGAAGATACAGTAGCCGATCTGTGTCCTTTGGATCAAAAAGATGATCTTTAAAACTTAACCTAAAAATTTAGTTCTGCTAACAAAAATGTCTAATCATCTAGCAAGGTACAGAAGCTCGAGAAAGGTGTAACAAATTAATATGCAAATATTTTAGTTCGTAATAGTATTTTTTGCATTTATTATGATATTGATCCGATTCGATGCACCTTCACTATTTGATCGATCCCTTCCCTTTCATTTCACTTGGTTTGCTCATTTTGCACATCATAGGCCAGGATTTGACAGCGGATATGACCTTGGTACTACCAACATTAATGATAAATTTTACATTTTAGCTATTATTTTTTTGTCATTTTTCCTGTATGATGCTTTTGTATACGAATTGTGGATATTCTGTGGGAAAATTTTCATTTTTTACAGTAGGATGCCTTTGTATACAAATTTTGGAGAATCTCTTGCAGAAATATGGAAATTGTAATCTTCCTCCTAGAGCATACATTAATGAATTTCTTCATGCCTTAGTAGAGGAAGTCGGCATTTCAATGCTCAAGTGTGTTTGAAGGGGTCATGGGGACTCCCCAGGGGTCCTAGTATGCCTTGTCACATGTTAGGACCCGTAGGAAGTGAACCCTTTTGACACATTTGAATGCTCAAGTGTGTCTTAAGGGCTCCTAGGACCCCTTAAGACACACTTGAGCATTAAAATGTGTCAAAAGGGGTCATGAGGACTTCCTAGGGGTCCTAACTCATGATAAGGTGTACTAGGACACCTAGGGAGTCCCCATGACCCCTTTTGACACATTGGAACACTCAAGTGTGTCTTAAGGGGTCCTAGGACCCCTTCAAACACACTTGATCATTGAAATGTGTCAAAAGTCATCATGGGGACTTCTTATGGGTCCTAGTATGCCTTACCACGCATTTGGACCCCTAGGAAGTCCCCATGACCTATTTTGACACATTTGAACACTCAAGTGTGTCTTAACGGGTCCTACAACCCCTTTGGACACACTTGAGTGTTCAAATGTGTCAAAAGGGGTCATGGAGAGTTCTCAGGGGTCCTACTGCATGATAACACATACTAGGACCCCTCAGGAGTCCCCATGACCCCTTCAGACACACTTGAGTGTTGAAATGTGTCAAAGGGGGTCACGGGGACTTCCTAGGGGTCCTAACACATGATAAGCCATACTAGGACCCCTAGGAAGTCCCCATGACCCCTTTTGACACATTTGAATGCTCAAGTGTGTCCAAAGGGGTCCTAGGACCCCTTCGGACACACTTGAGCATTCAAATGTGTCAAAAAGGGGTCATGGGGATTTTCTAGGGGTCCTAATGCATGATGAGGCATACTAGGACCCCTAGGGAGTCCCCATGACCCCTTTTGACACATTTCAATGCTCAAGTGTGTCCGAAGGGGTCATGGGGACTCCCTAGGGGTCCTAGTACACCTTATCATGTGTTAGGACCCCTAGGAAGTCCCCATGACTCCTTTTGACACATTTGAATGCACAAGTGTGTCTGAAGGGGTCCTTCCTACGGGTCCTAATGCATGATAAGCTATACTAGGACCCCTAGGGAGTCCCCATGACACCTTTTGACACATTTGAACCCCTTTGGAAACACCTAAGTATTCAAATGTGTCAAAAGGGGTCATGGGGACTTCCTAGGGGTCCTAGTACACCTTATCACACGTTAGGACCCCTAGGAAGTTCCCATGACCACTTTTGACACATTTGAATGCTCAAGTGTGTCTTAAGGGGTCCTAGGACCCCTTCAAACAGACTTGAGTGTTCAAATGTGTCAAAAGGGGTCATCCATGACCCCTTTTGACACATTTGAATGCTCAAGTCTCTCTGAAGAGGTCCTAGGACCCCTTCAGACACACTTGAGCATTGAAATGTGTCAAAAGGGGCCATGGATGGCCCCTTTTGACACATTTCAATGCTCAAGTGTGTCTGAAGGGGTCCTAGGACCCCTTAAGACAAATTTGAGTGTTGAAATGTGTCAAGAGGGGTCATGGGGACTTCCTAGGGGTTCTAGTATGCCTTATCATGTATTAGGACCCCTAGGAAGTCCCCATGACACCTTTTGACATATTTGAATGCTCAAGTGTCTCTCAAGGGTTCCTAGGACCCGTTCGAACACACTTGAGCATTCAAATGTGTCAAAAGGGGTCATGGGGACTTCCTAGGGGTCCGAACACATGATAAGGTGTACTAGGACGCTTGGGGAGTCCCCATGACCCCTTCAGACACACTTGAGTGTTGAAATATGTCAAAAGGGGTCATGGGGACTCCCTAGGGGTCCTAGTATGCCTTATCATGTGTTCAGACCCCTAGGAAGTCCCCATGACCCCTTTTGACACATTTGAATGCTCAAGTGTGTCTTAAGGGGTCCTAGGACCCCTTTGAACACACTTGAGCATTCAAATGTGTCAAAAGGGGTCATGGATGACCCTTTTTGCCACATTTGAATGCTCAAGTGTGTCTTAAGGGGTCCTAGGACTGCTTTGGACACACTTGAGCATTCACATGTGTCAAAAAGGGTCATGGGAACTTCCTAGGGGTCCTAACACATGATAAGGAGTACTATGACCCCTAGGGAGTCCCCATGACCCCTTTTGACACATTTCAATGCTCAAGTGAGGGGTCCTAGGACCTAGGACCCCTTTGAAAATACTTGTGTATTGAAATGTGTCAAAAGGGGTCATGGGGACTCCCTAGGGGTCATAGTACTCCTTACCATGTGTTAGGACCCCTAGGAAGTTCCCATGACCCATTTTGACACATTTGAATACTCAAGTGTATCTTAAGGGGTCCTAGGACCCCTTAGGATACACATGAGCATTCAAATGTGTCAAAATGGGTCATCGGGACCTCCTAGGGGTCCTAACGCATGATACGGTGTACTAGGACCTATAGGGAGTCCCCATGATCCATTTGGACACACTTGAGTGTTCAGATGTGTCAAAAGGGGTCATGGGGACTCCCTAGGGGTCCTAGTATGCCTTATCAAGTGTTAGGACCCCTAGGAATTCCCCATGACACCTTTTGACAAATTTGAATGCTCAAGTGTGTCTTAAGGGGTCCTAGGACCCCTTCGAACACACTTGAGCATTCAAATGTGTCAAATGGGGTCATGGATGACCCCTTCTGATACATTTGAATGCTCAAGTGTGTCCGGAGGGGTTGTAGGACCCCTTCGGACACACTTGAGTGTTCAAATGTGTCAAAAGGGGTCATGGGGACTTCCTAGGGGTCCTAACACATGATAAGGCATACTACGACCCCTAGGGAGTCCCCATGACCCTTTTTGACACATTTGAATGCTCAAGTGTGTCCAAAGGGTTCCTAGGACCCCTTAAGACACAATTCAATGCCTTATCGCATGTTAGGACCCCTAGGAAGTCCCCATGACCCCTTTTGACACATTTGAATGCTCAAGTGTGTCTTAAGGGGTCCTAGGACCCCTTCGAACACACTTGAGCATTCAAATGTGTCAAAAGGGGTCATAGGGACTTCCTAGGAGTCCTAACAAATGATAAGGCATACTAGGACCCTTGGGGAGTCCCCATTACCCCTTTGAACACACTTGAGAATTGAAATGTGTCAAAAGGGGTCATGGAGACTCCCTAGGGGTCCTAGTATGCCTTATCATGTGTTAGGACCCCTAGGAAGTCCTCATGACCCCTTTTGACACATTAGAATACTCAAGTGTGTCTTAAGAGGTCCTAGGACCCCTTCGGACATACTTGAGCATTGAAATGTGTCAAAAGGGGTCATGGGGACTCCCTACAGTTCCTAGTACACCTTATCATGCGTTAGGACCCCTAGGAACTCCCCATGAACCCTTTTGAAAAAATTTGAATGCTCAAGTGTGTCTGAAGGCATCCTAGGACCCCTTAAGACACACTTGAGTGTTCAAATGTGTCAAAAGGGGTCATGGGGACTTCCTAGGTGTCCTAACATGTGATAAGGCATACTAGAACCCCTAGGAAGTCCCCATGACCCCTTTTGATGCATTTCAATTCTCAAGTGTGTCCGAAGGGCTCCTAGGACCCCTTAAGACACACTTGAGCATTCTAATGTGTCAAAAGGGGTCATGGGGACTGCCTAGGGGTCCTAACATGTGATAAGGTGTACTAGGACCCCTAGGGAGTCCCCATGAACCCTTTTGACATATTTTAATGCTCAAGTGTGTCCAAAGGGGTCCTACGACCCCTTAAGACACACTTGAGAATTCCAATGTGTCAAAAGGGGTCATGGAGACTTCCTAGGGGTCCTAACATGTGATAATGCATACTAGGACCCCTAGGGAGTCCCCATGACCCTGTTTGACATATTTCAATGCTCAAGTTAGTCTAAAGGGGTCCTAGGACCCCTTAAGACACACTTGAGCATTCTAATGTGTCAAAAGGGGTCATGGGGACTTCGTAGGGGTCCTAACATGTGATAAGGCATACTAGGACCTCTAGGGATTCCCCATGACCCCTTTTGACACATTTGAATGCTCAAGTGTGTCCGAAGGTGTCCTAGGACCCCTTCAGACACACTTGAGCATTCAAATGTGTCAAAAGGGGTCATAGGGAATCCCTAGAGGTCTTAGTATGTCTTATCATGTGTTCAGACCACTAGGAAGTCCCCATGATCAACTACTATATCTTCCTCAAATAGTTTGATTCTATTTCTTTGAGCTATGTTTTGCTAAAATGCACAGGAAATTGAGTCCAAAATACTAGAAAGAATTCTTTAAGAGTCCAATCCAAATTCTTTAATGCTTCTAGTGAATCCAAATTTAGTTCTTATAAAGATGAGATGATAGTGAATGACTTCTTGCTAATACTACTCTTCCACCAGATCTAGATTTCAACCCTTTTCTGCATCTATAGGCTCAATCGCGAGCCCACAAGATTGGCCAAGAGAAAAATGTGATTGTATTTCAACTGATTACAAGATGTTCAGTTGAGGAGAAAATATTGCAATGATCAAGAAGAAAATTGGCTATGGAAAATCTAGTTATGAATTTTGTTAAGAATGAAACTATTAAGGAATTGCATGATATATTACTCAATGGTGCAAGGAATATTCTTGATGAACATGGGATTATAGTTACATCTATTCAATATACAAAGGAAGATATAGAAAATCTTCTTAATAGAGAGATTTTAAACTGAGAGAAAAGGACATTTCAAAAGAAAATGTTTATTTTGGTGCCATCCAAGGTATGCCAATTACTCATGACGAAGAGTAAAAGCCCACAGTTAATGGGAAAGAGTGGGAAGAGATTCTTGGACTCATGATAGAAGTTACAGATAAGGAGGAAGAGCTAAGAAGGGGAAAGTGAATAAGGAAAGAAGTAAGATATGTGTGTGAGCCTATATTAGATGATGATGATGAGTACTCACCATCTTCTAGTAGCTCAAGTAGTGATGAAAGCTCTTCAATGCACATGTACACTATCACAAAAAATTCAGATAGAGAAGTAACAAGTGTTGTGGAATTATCCATAGAGTAATGTGAAATGAAGCCTCAAATTGGTTCATTAGTAGGAAAAGAATTTGGTCATGCACTTCATTCTAGCACCACAAATATTTCTATTAGAAATACCTATTCGTCAATGGCCTTGCATTTATGGGACTTGGGAAACCAGGTTACTCGTGTTGGGCAATATCCCTCAAATGTAAGTTCATTGCCACCTTTGGCAAGGTAGTCTCACTCCTCATTTTACAACAAAGGGCAGCCATCTATGGTCCAAGGTTTTAATTCAGCTGACAAATGGAGAGCTTCTCAAGGTACCAATCTCTTTCATAGAGAAGTTCTTGATTCATCTCAAGGTTCTCATTTAGGTGACCAACTCCTTCGAGGTCCACAAATAGACCCATTGATTTCCCAAATTGGTAAAAGGGTAGATGCAATTTTGGAAAGAGTATCCCAATTGAAGAGAAATGGAAATTCCAATGAGCATAAAGTTATTGCAGATCTAATGGGTGTATCTTCTCCACTGACAAATATAACTGCATTTCCAGAGACTTGAGTTTAAATGGAGACTATTTGTTCCCAAACATGACCCAGTTGATTAGATGAACTAGATGTTTCTTGAGTAAAGAAGATAGTGGTTTATTAAAACATCTACATTACCCCACTTGCTATCGATTACTACTTTTTAAGCAGCTTGCTAGCTGCTTCTATGTGGGATTTCTATAATATATAATGTCCTCATGCAAGTACATGTCATTTTTTGTAAACATTTTTTTAGGGTTCCGAATGTGGGATAAGGTGTACTAGGACCCCTAGGAAGTCCCCATGGCCCCTTTTGACACATTTGAATTCTCAAGTGTGTCCGAAGGGGTTTTAGGACCCCTTATGACACATTTGAGTGTTCCAATGTGTCAAAAGGGGTCATGGGGACTTCCTAGGGGTCCTAACACGGGATAAGGTGTACTAGGACCCCTAGGAAATCCCCATGACCCCTTTTGACACATTTGAATGCTCAAGTGTGTCTGAAGGCATTGTAGGACCCCTTAGGACACACTTGAGGGTTCCAATGTGTCCAAAGGGGTCATGGGCACTTCCTAGGGGTCCTAACATGCGATAAGGTGTACTAGGACCCCAAGGAAGTCCCCATGACCCCTTTTGACACATTTGAATGCTCAAGTTTTTCTGAAGGGGTCATAGGATCCCTTAGGACACACTTGAGTGTTCCAATGTATCAAAAGGGGTCATGGGGACTTCCTAGGGGTCCTAACGCATGATAAGGTGTACTAGGACCCCTAGGAAGTCCACGTGACCCCTTTTGACACATTTGAACACTCAAGTGTGTCTGAAGGCATCGTAGGACCCCTTAGGACACACTTGAGTATTCCAATGTGTCAAAAGGGGTCATGAGGACTTCCTAGGGGTCCTAACGCATGATAAGGCATACTAGGACCCCTAGGACACACTTGAGGATTCCAAGTGTGAACTATTCTTCAGAGCCTCCATTTTTGCATAGCTAGGGTTTACGACACTTGTAAAAGGCACAACTATGCCCCTGTAGGGACTCATGCTCGTGCTTAGAATCATATTATTTTCATGCATTCCCTAACATTTAATATAAAGATTTAGCCAGCCACCTTTAAAGACCTAGAAGAAATGAAAAATAAAAAATAGGCCAAGAATACATACCACATTTATGTATGTAGTACTGTCAGCTTCAACAATCCAGTCGGCTTCCTCTGCTAAGGCACGAAGAACTTCATTAATGTCTACTTTGGGAGGAAGATTATAATTTTTATATTTCTGTAAGCCCTAAAAAAAAATTCCGTTATCGCTCTCCACCTCTGCTCTCTCAATTTAGTCATCTCCCTCTCCACTACACTCAGCACAACCATCCTTACCTACTCTTTAATAGAGATTTTCCAAAATTTGTATACAAAGACATCTTATAGGAAAAATTGAAAATTTTCCTAGAGAATATCCACAATTCGTATACAAAAGCATCATACAAGAAAAATGACAAAAAATTAATAGCTAAAAGGTAAAATTATCATTAACGCTAATAGTACCAAGGTCATACCCACTGTCAAATTCTGGCCTATGATGTGCAAAAGGAGGAAAGCAAGTAAAATGAAAGGGAAGTATGGATCAAATAGCGATGGTGCATCAAATCAGATCAATAATATAATAAATGCAAAAAATACTATTACAGACAAAAATATTTTCATATTAATGGGAAAGAGTGGGAAGAGCTTCTTGGACCCATGATAGAAGTTATAGATAAGGAGGAAGAGCTAGGAAGGGGAAAGCAGCAAAGGAAAGAAGTAAGATATGTGTGTGAGCCTATGTCAGATGATGATGATGAGTACTCACCATATGGTAGTAGCTCAAGTAGTGATAGAAGCTCTTCAGTCCACATGTACACTGACACAAAAAATTCAGATAGAGAAGTAACAAGTGTTGTGGAATTATCCACAGAGCAATGTGAAATGAAGCCTCAAATTGGTTCATTAGCAGGCAAAGAATTTGGTAATGGACTTCATTCTAGCACCACAAATATTTCTATTAGAAATACCTATTCGTCAATGGCCTTGCATTTATAGGACTTGGGAAACCAAGTTACTCATGTTGGGAAATATCCCTCAAATGTAAGTTCATTGCCACCTTTGGCAAGGTAGTCTCACTCCTCATTTTACAACAAAGGGCAGCCATCTATGGTCCAAGGTTTTAATTCAGCTGACAAATGAAGAGCTTCTCAAGGTACTGATCTCTTTCATAGAGAAGTTCCTGATTCATCTCAAGGTTCTTGTTTAGGTGACCAACTCCTTCGAGGTCCACAAATAGATCCATTGATTTCCCAAATTGGTAAAAGGGTAGATGCAATTTTGGAAAGAGTATCCCAATTGAAGAGAAATGGAAATTCCAGTGAGCATAAAGTTATTGCAGATCCAATGGGTGTATCTTCTCCACTGACAAATATAACTGTATTTCCAAAGACTTGAGTTTAAATGGAGACTGTTTGTCCCCAAACATGCCCCAGTCGAGTAGATGAACTAGATGTTTCTTGAGTAAAGAAGATAGTGGTTTATTAAAGCATCTACATTATCCCACTTGCTATCAGTTACTACTTTTTGAGCAGCTTGCCAGCTGCTTCTGTGCGGGATTCCTGTAATATATAATGTCCTCATGCAAGTACATGCCATTTTTTGTAAACATTTTCAGTTCTAAAGTGTTAGTGAGCAATATCAAAGAAAAGGTTCTTGCATGTGTTATTTAGACACATTAATAAATTAGGAAACCAATTTTATCCCATTACATGGTAGAAATGCCTAGATTCAATTTGTCAGTATCAATAGGTAGCAAGATGAGGGAAGAAATATATTTGTGAAGAGGAAGTACAAATGTTACTATCCAAAACCATTTGGAGAGTAATATTCTTCTCCTGATTGTAATAAGAAACTCAAAATGCAGAAGACACCAAATAGTTGGGGCATTTATTTCCTATGACCTATGTCAATTTCAGTTCAATTCCTAAGGATGATATTCTCAATGTGTAAAAATAAACTGATGTGTTATTTTAAAATGGTGTTGACTAAAATTTATGAACATATGTCAAATATCCATTTTTTCCAAAATTTGAAATAGAACCAGTGGCACTATAATCAAATTTGTGAATTTCACATCTAATCATTGGAAGTTAATCAAAAGTACAACACAGTAATATAAATTTGAACTGATAAACAATCTTAGTCTTACTTCAAACCTACTCTTGTTTATGTGCGTTCTTCGAGGTATCTACTAAACAATGTGTGGATCTATAATGTCCCTATCCAGGACCTTACTCACTTTGCTTAAAACTCCTAATTAGAATTTGGATTTCTAATGCCTACTATGATATTATTTAAGTTTTCCTTGCTCCTTACTGATTAATATTGTAATGAATTGGTTATCCTTCCCCTTCTCTCTCTCTTCTACTCTCTCCCCTTCCCCTTCTCTTTCTCTCCTACTCTATTCCCCCCCTCTCTCTCTCTCTCTCTCTCCCCTTTTCTCTATCTCTCCTACTCTCTCCCCTTCCCCTTCTCTCTCTCAACTACTCTCTCCCCATCCCCTTCTCTCTCTCCTACTCTCTCCCCATCCCCTTCTCTCTCTCTCTCTCTCTCTCTCTCTCTCTCTCTCTCTCTCTCTCTCTCTCTCTCTCTCTCTCTCTCTCTCTCTCTCTCCTTCCCCTTCTCTCTCTATCCTACTCTCTCCCCTTCCCCCCTTTGTCTCTGTCTCTCTCTCTCTCTCTCTCTCTCTCTCATCACCCTCTCTCTCTGTCTCGAGCTATCTCTCTCTCTCTCTTCCTCTCTTAGCCCCCGCTACCTTCTCACTCTCTCTCTTCCTCAATGGCTGCCCATGAATCTTTTAAATGGCTGATTAATTTCCTTTGCTTCTTTCAATGGCCATCCATGATTTTTTTGCAATCTTCAAACCTTTCGTACATAGTTGTAAAATACATATTAATATATTATACATATAAAATAATATATAATATATAATGTAACATGTAATATTAATATATATTAAATAATATTTAAAATGTAAAATGTATATTATATAATATTTAATATATAATCTAATATATAATTCTAATATATAGTTTTTGATATTAATATATAATTAAATAATATTTAATGTAAAATGTATATTATATAATATTTAATATATATAATATATAATCTAATATATAGTTTTTAATATTAGTATATATTAAATAATATTTAATGTAAAATGTATATTATATAATTGATATTATATAGTATTTAATATATCTAATATATAGTTTTTTATATATAATATATCATATGAAGGATGGAGAAATGGGAGGGAGAAAGTGGAGGGAAGGGAAAGTGAAAATTCAAAATTCTACCGTCATATTGGGGTACCCAAAAATATTGGGTACCTGATTAGGCTCGGTATTGCTTTGTGCACCAAACCTACGTGGTTAACTATTGAAATGTCTCAAATACCTATTTTTCCCCTGTTTCTCTAAGTTCCAGACTTTGACAATGTAGCTAATGACTTTTTTTTCACCCAAATTTGATAAAATGAAAAGGGTATCTTAAGGAGATTATCATATTTCTATTGATATAATTGCTGTCAAATTTGAATTCGGTAAGTAATTATTATTTATTTTCTAATTGAGCTACCTCTAAAGTGCTGATTTATATATTGATTGAAAAATGACTATAACTTTCAGATGGTATAACATTTTTGAAATCCAAAAAATGCATCACATTCTATGCTTTGCCTACTATAAGGAAACAAAATAAAAATTGAATTTTGTAAAGTTTTGAATGAGTTAAGGTGGTCAGACACGGGAGTTTTTTTATTCTAAAAATGTTGTAGCAGAAAATTCATAATTAATTATTTTTTTGGAATAAAATTACAAAAAAATATGTGTCACATTCGGGCATGAGTCTACTACTTATATATTAAATCTTATAAAAAATTATTATCATTTGATCATGATTAAGGTGGTCAGACATAAACCTACTTCTTATTTTTTTTCTAAAATTTTTGTACTGCTGTATTGAAATCTATACTTTTCACCAATTATATTAATTTTTTTTTAGAAAAGGCCTAGTAGTTTAGAAACTACATTCAATTTCCTACAAATTCCATTGTTACAACTTTTTGGTATTAGGTTGATAGCTAGTTCAAATTTTCATGTCAAGTTGACTAACCCTGATTTGTTGATTTTTCATTGCCACTTAAGGGCATAGTTTGGCCCCTCATGATCTTGCACATACCTAGCTATTTTGTTGCATTCGGTGAAGCAAAGTGTAGTTTGTTTAACGGTAAAATAAAGTTAGGTAAGAAGAATTAAATGCATATTATAGTCATTGGAAGCCCTAACCTAAAGGAAAAACTATAAATATAGGATTTTTTATTTCATTGTTACCTTACACGTTTGCAAGCACTTTGAAGTATTGATAGAAATGAGATCATAGAGAGATTCTGAGCATTCATTTGAGCATTCTGAGCATCTACAAAGATCATTAGAGTTATTTTAAGTGTTTACTAAGTTGAGTTCATAGATTCTAATTACTACTCAATTGGAACACTAGTATTTGTTGAACTATTCGAGATCAAGATGGCACCCAAGATACAAAAACTAGTTATAGTCGAGAAGATTGACCCTATACATCTGAAGTATAAGCCTTCTCCTGCCGTTCCTGTGGAATTTGACAAATTTTGAGCTTTATCCTCAATCCTACCAAGGGTTATATTGATTGAAGATGTTTTTTCGTTCATCTAGTGTAAAATTGAAGACATATGTCAAGGAGGGGTGAACCCACAATAGTGGGTTACACTTTATTGCCTAAACAGATACTGAACTCTACAATTTGAAAAAAAAATTCAGATTCAGATGCATATTGTCGTTAAACCATTTAAAATCAAAAGATGAAGTAAATTAGAGTCTATTAGGATTTTCTATCTAAATTCTAAATATATATTTTTTTCAATTTTTAAATTGATTTGAATGGTTTTTTCTTTCTCCCACGAAAATTGGTATGTTTCTAAAAATGTCATTTTCAAAGAGTTACATTGTTTTCATAGAGCATAACTTTTTTTCTAAAATAGATATCAATGTGATTCTTTCAAAATTTGTTTTGTAACATCCATACGAAGGGCATGCAATTTTTTTTATGACATTATCATGATTATTTCATATTTTATTAATGTTTAAAGTTGACTAAACCGTAATTTTGACAAGCCTTGACTACATAACTTATAACTTGTCGTGTATTTGGCCAATTTTATTTTTATTTTTTTTAATAGAAAGAGAAGTTAAATACCTAGGGAATAGATATTTTTTAGAATTTTTTTTCTCTCATTTACTATTTTTCAATAAGCATCAAACATAGAGGTAGACATACGGTGAAATATCTATGTTTAGTAAAACTAAAAATACAAAGTCATAATAAACTTAATAAATATTAACATTATAATCATTAGAAATATTTTTCTTAGTAGTACCTTACAACATAGATAGGTTTCTCAAATGGATTCATTTGAACTATGAAAAGATAAAGTCAAAGTGATTTTTTGTCAGCATTTTAATAGGTGCGAAGGAGACTCCATTGCAGGTATGAATGAGGAGTATAGATGTTATATCAATGTTTTTTTTATATAAGAGGCTTTGAGGTAGCCATTTGTAATTAATTCCTTCAAATGGAACCTCTCAAGGCTTAAATAATCATATTTTATTAAAAATGTGTTATTTCAGCAAAAATCAGCATCTCTAAAAAAGTGTAACCCACTATTGTGGGGTCACTCAGAGAGATTGACTCATCTTACAAAAATTTGTGTGTAAGTAGACATTTGAAGAGTGGCCACACACATTTAAAGACTAAGGGTTTGGTCCATGCTATGCATGTACCGATGGTTTTTAAACATAAATGGATGAGAATTATGTTAAGAAAAGTTCATGATTAGTTTATGTGGCTTGATGATCCAATAAAAAGCACAAAAGATGTCTTGCACATAGTAACATGATTTTTGGTCGATGATAGACTGAGGGCTTATTAAAAAATTGATACAAATTAGTTATGTGAGCTTACCAAAGCTAAATGGGATGGAAGAGGCATAAAATTATCCACGGTTGAAGACCATGAACTAAATTTTGCGTCAAACATTATATCCTATAGAATTTTCCAATCATCTCAAGTAGACAATGTACCCTATGGAGCAGTATACATAGCATATAAAATTGTCAAAGAGGATATAAAGATAGATTTATGTGAAATATTATTGAAATAGTTAGATGACAACATGAACAACATAAGGAAAGAAAAGACAAATACATTGAATTTCAAACCACTGTTGGTATGTATTTTATCTTACTTCCAAAATTCTTTTCCTACCGTCGGTGAAGTTACTTGGAAAGCAAATAAACCCATTATTTACTAGATTAGTGAATTTATTCAAGGCATGGGTGATAATTTAATGTAATTATGGATGACTACTTTAGTAAGTCTCATTCTAAAACTTACAAGAGATTCATAATTCCACCTCAGTTAGTGGAAGAGTACAAAGATGAATTATGTTTGAGGTTGATATTGATATTTGTATCATAAGGGATATGAAACTTGGAACCAATTCGTTACCACCTATGGGTTATGAGATGAATATAGATGCGGCCACAATTCAAATAAAAGGATTAGAGAAATTGGTTGACATAAGCTCAACCTAGTATGGAACTTATGAAGAAGTTAAGGAGAAAATAATGGTAGGTATATTGAAACATAAAGCAGTCAGGAAAACAAGTAAAATGATAAATGCATTAACTGAGAGTCTAGGCATTGATGATGATGAAGTTGAATAATTTTTTGATCCTTCAGAGATCAAGGGGAATAAAATAAAAACAAATAAAGAAACCCCTAGCCTAGCTGGTGTAAGACCATCTACAAGGTCTACCTCTACATTGGTATCTAAGAAAAAAGAAGAAGTAGAACCTGTAAAAACAAAAACCCATGTGAGAGAAATCAAGACTACTGTAAGGCCAAGAAGAAAGTTTAAATTGTAGAAGGAGAGTGATATTGAATCTAATGACCTATCACAGTTTAAGGTTGCACTGAGTAAAAAGGTGAAAAGTCTTGATGAATTGTTGGAGATAGTAGAAAGATATGGTGGACATTCAGTCATGAAACAGTTGAAATATAAAACAAGGACTAATAAGGAGAAGAGTAAGACTGAAGATGCAGTCATTACTGCACTACATAAGTTTATCTAACAACACCTTTTGAAGTAGTAAAAAATCTTGATGGAGAACTTTATTAGAAAATAGACGCAAGATGGAAGTATACTCTTGCTTCCAAGAAGGAAATGAGAGAAAGGTCCCTTGCAATACTATCCTAGACCTGACAAAGAGAGGAATTAAAGATACTCAAATAAATTATTCAAAAATATTTCTAGTAAAGGGAAGGGCATTAAGTATCATGGTCGGTCAATTGGAAGAAGTACAAAAAGACACTGATGATATTCGGAGAAAGATCTTCTCTATAGACCAACTAACTATTGAAGGATTAAAAGACCAAGAAGATAAATATAAACCAGTTGAGCTGATAAAAAATCAAGTAGTCGTTATTGAAGATATAATTGAACAAGATCCAGATGATATAGTAAAATATTATGAAGATGTCATGGAAACCGAGGCCATAGAGATAGAAGTGATGGATGTAGATGATTCTTCCAAGGTGAGATTGTTGGCAGAAGATTCTATCATTGTTCAAATATTAAATTTTCTTGAGATAGAGGTGATGGGAATGTACCTACCGAATTTGAGACACCTATCGAGCCTATACTAGATACTGAAACAAAGGAAACTGGAAAGAAAATAAAGACCGAATCCACACAAGGTTAGGATAAATAATCAGTGACCCCCATTGAGACCAAAGGACAAAAGCAGGAACGGGAAAAAGAAAAAGTAGAAGAGAAGAAAGAAGTAAAATAGGAGAAGAAAGAAGAAAAAAAACAAGAATAGAAAAAGAAAGATAAAGAAGATAAAACTGAGGAACCATCTACTCAATCAGATGCAAAGAAGGCATATATTTCTAAGGGAAAATAAAAGAAGAGAAAATATGAGAAAGAGGTTGATATAAATGAAGTCATTGGAATACTGTAGGTTGATTACTTAACCATGATCCCTAAGGAACTCTCTGAATTTGGAGATTTGTTGAAGAGGAAAGATTCTCAAGATAAGCTCATAGCTAAGAAGCATAAAATAGATATTTTGGAGCAGGTAAAAAATATTTTGAATGAGATTGTATCTGAGGAAACAATAAATAAAAAAGTAAATATTTACAGTCAGTTGAGAGAACTTGTCAGTTAGATCAACAAGCCAGGAACAAATACTACCGAATTTATGCTACAAGTTCATAAGAAATAAATGAATACAAAGGTGATTGAAGAAGTTATTTAATCAGTTGCTTTAGATAAGGTAAATCTTTTGGAGTTAATAAATAAATTGGAAAATCAGTTGTAAACAATTCTTTTACTATTTCAGCAAAAAAAAATTGTTTTCCAATTTCACAAAAGAGATTAGAGAAAAGGATAATAATGTGGAAAAAGATATCACTAAGAAATTATCTAAAATTTCCATCAAGCCTGAGACAATAAAAAAATACTATGAGAGGCCAAAGCACTTGATGGGAGTGAAATTTGGGTTAAGAGAGGAGGAGAATCAGATCATGATGGATCTACTTGAACTCCAAATAATTTTGATCCCACACATAGAGTCTTTGTAGAGATAGATTCAAAAGGCTAAAGGTTTAGTTAGCACACTGGATGTAAGTGCTATGTATAGTATAGTAAGTCTAACAACATACTTAAGTGGGAAAACTATGGTGCTACAGATACTTAAGGACACCTGGAAGGCATCACTAAAGGATGCACATGACAAGTACAAAACCATTTTTGACAAGATCCCCACACCAAATAAGCAATAAGTTAATGTTTTGGCATTTTTGTTAAAAAAAGGGGAAAATATATAATATTTTGCCAAAAACATGGAATATGATAATATAGATGTAAAAGGGGAAATATATTAGGAAATAATAAGTATGCATAAAAAGAAAAACTATGTATATAGTATGGATAAGTACCAAAGATATTACTTCAAGGGGGTAATATGTTTATAGAGGAAGAAGAATGGACAAAGACAAATTTTGAATTTTGTTGATGACTTTGAGGTTTTTAACAAACATACCAAACTAATGCCAAATGGGGAGATAGATACTTCTAAGAGTTATTTTGTTGTCATTATTTATACGAAAGTTATATTATTTGTCAAAGTCATTTGGTAATGAAGAAAAGACAAGTCGGTAAAGTGGAGAAAGTCATTTGGTGAAGGAAATAAGAAGACAAGGAATTTCGGTAAAGAGGAAGAAAGCATAGGCACCAAGCAAGGAATAATTGAGTACCGAGAACCAAGTTGTACCGAGCACAAAATTGAGAAGAGAAGATAGTTACTGAGTTAAGGAAAATATGTTACTATGCAGAACGGGCTGATACTCGAAGAATTTTTAAGTACATATGATTTGGACACCGAATAGAAAACGGTTTACTAATCTCAATGAGATCGTATAATAAAACATTAGAGATGAAAACATGATGATTATACATTATTATGAGGTGAGATCTACCAATGAGAATTAAGGATGGAATATGCATTGGAACAGTAACCAATGCTAGAACCACTTGAACAGAATATTCTAGAACATCTAGCACTGCTTCAAGAATTGTATACAAGTTGATGAGAATGTGAAGATCCATATAAATGTGTGAATGGTGATATGAATGCGAGAGGAGATTGCATGTATGAATTAGATTACTGAGAAGGTGATGAGTAGAGAAGCCACTAAGTAATAGAGCAGTAAAGAATAGATAAATATTGTGAGCTACCAAGTACTGAATTGATAGTGTGAAAGGTACACAATATGAGGTAATGAGTTATTGAGCACATAGATTCTGAATAGCATATGATTGATGCAAGTTTGACAGACATATTTAGTGTTACTAATTAAATATTAATCAAAGTTGTAAAATCTCTTAACCGAGAAGATCCTAGCAGATTTTATTTGCAAATCCTTTAACTAGGTGCAGTTCTTAGATTAGAATTGTAAAATCCTTTCACAAGGTAGACTTAATAGTCTAAAGACTCTTAACCAGGTTAATAATCTTAACAGGGTAAGTTATTAGAAATAACTAAACATTTTTTAGAAAACTTTATCATGGAGTAGTGAAGTCTTGTGGGTGTCATCCATGCCGCAGTTTTTATCCTCTAACAAGGATTTATGCGATACCAAATATGTGTGTTATGTGTTGATTATTATATCTTTTATATATTCATGTGATGCATAAAAATGTTAAGGAATTAGTAAATGATTGTGAAGAAACTTTAAATAAGTTTAAAAGTGTTTTATAGTACTGATTCACCCTCACCCTCTCAATACTTACCTTTCCACACCTAATCCAATAGTTCTTAGTCCTTCAAGTTCTTCAACTTTAGAGTAGTTCTTCACTAACTTTAAATCTTTCAAGTTATAATTAAGAGATTGTGGAATTGACAAGAAAGAGGATCAATTAATCCTTTATATACTTTCCACACTAGGTTCTAATTGTTTTTTATGTTTGTCTCTACTTTCTATTCTACTAAAAGAGTCCTTGGTACCTCAGGGAATATGCCCGCATTTGATAAATTTATTGTTGATCTTACAATTGTAAAATAAAATTTAATTCAAATGGGTACTTTGAAATATAGTAAGGGACAAAGTCTAGAATTATGGGAAATGAAAAGAAACAAAATGCTAAAGGAGAGAAAAAGAACACTAAAAGGGACAAGGAACGGAAGAAAGAAGATAAAATTGACAACTTCAAAAAGGATGTTACACATCTCAACAAATTAAATTAACTAATGAGAGATTTAAATGTCATTTTTGTAACAAAACTAGTCATGGAGAACATCAATGCATGAAAAAATAAATGGAGCACCACACTTTTCTACTAAAAAAAAGAGTATTGAGCTAACTGATTCTATCAAAGCATCTTCCTCAAATCATAAAATTACTAAGGACAAAGATAAATTGAAAGGAAGGATCTTATTTTCTAAAGAAATCATAGATTCTGGTGCTACACACCATATGGGTTCTCAACTTGATGTGGACTCTTTACATCCTGATTCCAATCCTAATAATTCAAATGATAAACTAATGATCATCATATTCAAGAAGATTTTCAAGAAGGGCCACAAGATATTATTGGTTTGTGGTGTACATCAATAGTGTCATCATCCTTTGGGAGGTCTTATATGCTTCTTCTCTTCTTATCTATTTTTTGCAGGATTTTTTCTTCACACTTGGTTTTCTATATTTGTCCTATTATGAGAGATTTCATTGTACTAGCCAGGACCCATATTTTATCTTGTCCTCCTAATTTATGCATAGGGGGGGGTTTTAGTGTATTTAGTTAATTAATATACACTTGTATAGTCCTAAAAATTTATCACCCATAATTGGATGCTTTGGGACCTATTGGGCTCCATTTTGGCAATTTAGAAGTCATGTGAATGTCCATTATGCTTGATCCTAGCAAGTTTTATTTTCTCATCTTTCTCTTATTCACTCTCCCTAAGATATGACTGAAATTTGAGCCCATTCTCCATAGGATATGTCACCAATGGTGACATTTCCCTGGGTTTTGGGCCCCAAAATTTCCCTAGGGTCTAATGTCAGTGTTCTATTCTGATATTTTTATTTGTGGTCAAACTAGATCAGATTTAAATCTTCAAATGATGGAGTTAGTACAAGAACCCCTTATCACTCCTCAATTTGTATTCAACAATTATGTAAGAGAATCTTGGGTTCATTGCAATCTTGCATCAACCAAAGGTAGTTTTTTTCTTTTTGTTCCTATTTTTTTGTCTGCGATGTCATGTTGGTAGTTCATCATGTTTTTAAGTTAGCATGTGAGGTCATATAATCTTATTGAGGACCCTTTATTGATCACTTTCCCATGATATCCCTTCATTTGGATCTATTTTTCCTAATTTATGACTAATATGTTCTCGGGTAGCTTCTCTATTGCTTGTTCCTGATCGTTGGTGGAATTTTGATCATGTGGTAGTAAACGATAGCTTACGATGATTAGTCAAACATCTTTCTATGTTATTGGATCATGTGTGAACATTGATCTGGGATTTCAAGGATTCTCACAGTTTATGGATCAAGTTCTTATGATTTAGGACTTGCCCTATTTTTTGGAACATGTTTTCATGTTCTTGGGAAATATAATCTTTCTTAGGGATGACTTGTGTGTCATGATGGCTATTTATTGTAACTTCTTGTAATCCTATAGAGAGTGAGTAATAGATATATGAATCTAGATCTATGACAAATCAGAAGGATGGTTTAGTTATATTGTAAGGTTGCAACTGAGTAGGCTTCATAGCCCGATATGTACAAAGGAAAATTGCCAATAGTTTCATCTCAATTAATACATTGGATCTAGCATTCTTCTCTCCTTTTCCCTTTTGTTTATTTCATGTGTTTACTCTTTCTATGAGGTAGGATTGATCATTTTTTGGTCCCTCCTACCTTGGACTGCATCAAGTGGTATCATAGATTGGTTGTGTTCTTTTGGGAATCGGTGATTGAATTTAATCTTGTTGTGAAACCCTAAGTGAAATTGGTTGTAGGGGAGAAGACTTGTGAATTTGACCTAAAATTGAAGAGGGTTATAAGATGGTTCATGGAAGGTGATATGTTGATCATGTTGTGATGGATGTGTTGAGACAGATTGTAGCTACACTTGAAGTTGTGGAGACAACCCAAAGAAGAGGAAAACCTATTGAGGATGTTAGCGAAGATGAAGCTAAGGAAATTGGTGAAAAAGTGCCTAATATAGAATAAGGTGATGAACTATTATTGACATCTTTGACAAGAGTGAATGAAAAACCACATTTCAATCCTCTTGATTATGATGGTAAGATTGATTATGATGATTTTTTGGAGTGGATCTTTGAGATGGAGAAATACTTTAAGTATAAAAGAACACCTACGTTTAAGAAGGTGAATATTGCAAGAAAAAAATTGAGAGGACATGCATCTTTATGGTGGGAACATCTACAAACTGATAGATAAAGTAAGGGAAATGAAAAGATCAAAACTTGGGTTAAGATGGTGAACAAGATGAAGGGTGAATTATTACTAGGTGATTATCATGTTAATTTGTTGAGGAAGTTGCAAAACTTGATGAAAAGGGACATTGTTGTGAAGGAATATACTGAAGAATTCTACCAATTGGATATCAGATCTAAACATGTGTCCATGATGAATTTGAAAGGATTGAAAAGTACCTAAATGGGTTGAGGATATTTGTACAAGATGAAATTAGTCTAGTCAAGATGGATAGCATTGAAGAAGCATATCAATTTTCATTGAAGGAAGAAGAGAATTTGAACGAGAGACATAAACATAGACAAAGAAACAAAGGTAGAAGATTTCATAGAGGAAGAGGCAAATCATACATGGTGATGGTAGAAGGTCTCATGTCGATCAAGACAAGACAAATCAGGACAAAGGTAAATCAGAATGGAAGGAATATAGTTCATACAAAGGTAGAGGAATTTATTTAAGAGATAATAATAATTATAACAGTGAAGATAGAACTTGGTTTAAGGGTACTTATTTCAAATGTGAGCAAGAAGGACATGGGGCATTTGAGTGTAATAATGGGAACTTAAGCAAGAAAATTAGTAGCGAGAATGTACTGGTGCAAGAAAATTCATCTAATTATATGAATAGACCAGAGGATGAAGAAAACGTGGTGATTAGGAGAGCTTTGTGGAATGAATAAATTGATGAAGACCCTGTGATGAGGAAGATTTTATTCAAAACTAGGTGTAAGATTGTTGGTAAATATTGCAAGGTGATCATTGATAGTGGAATCTCAAACAATTTAGCATTAGAAGAGTTGGTTACAAAATTGCAGTTACTGAGGATGAAACACCCTAAGCCTTATCATATTTCTTGGATTAAGGATGATCATAAGTTATTGGTAAGTGAACAATATCTTTTGAAACTTAAGATTCAATCTTATCATGATGAAGTTATTTGTGATATTTTCCCAATGGCTTGTTGTCACATCTTCTTGGGTATACCATGGCAATATGATAGACAACCTTTGCATAATGGTAGATTGAATAGGTGTACTATTGTGGCTAATGTAATGAGATGTCTTGTTACCTTTGATAGAATAATCTAGGAATGAAAATTGTACTACTGTTAGAGTTTGTTTGGTTGAGGTAAAATAGTTCTCAAAGGATTCGAAGAAGGATAGTATGTGCTATGTATTGATTCCTAGGAAGCCTAAAAAGAGGATAGAGAATGAACAACTACTAGAAATGGGAGAATTGTTGATAGAATTTTAAAATGTCATTTCAAATAATGTACCTGATGGATTACCTCTTATTAGAAGTATTAGTCATTGCATGGATTTGATAGATAGGAGTTAACTTTCCAAATAAGGTACCCCACCAGTTGACACTGATAGAGAATGAAGATTTAAATATCTACAAGTCCAAGAATTGTTGCAAAAGGGTTTGATCAAAGAAATTTTGAGTCCTTGTGTCGAACCAACTATATTAACACCTAAGAAGAATGGAGAATGGAGAATGTGTATTGATTCTAGAGCTATAAACAAAATCATAGTGAAGTAATGGTTTCCTTTACCAAGGATGGATGATATGATGGATTGTTTGAGTGGAGAAAAGTACTTTACCAACCCTGATTTGATAAAATGTTATCATCATTTCATTATTTTTCTTATTGACTCAAAATTCTCAAAAGAAATAAAATACTCAAATTCTGGCAAAATCTGACAAAGTGAGAAAATAAAAATTTAACATAAAATAGGTAGGTTCAAATGGTGATATCAATTATCTAAAAAGTCCTCAAGCCAATCTATTTCCACAATCTTATTACAAACTTGGAGTACTACAACCTTCAATAACTCAATCACGCTAAACATGGCGACATATAGTTCTAGGTGACACAAAACGAGGCAAGCTCAAAAATGACCACAAATCAAACATCATAAAAACTCATGAAATTAAAACTCATTTCCCGTTAATAATCCAACATTACATTTCTGCAATAAAATCTAATTTCTGGCCACACATGGAAAATTGGACAACATAACACTTCAAAAACCCCAAAACACAAGGTGGGAAATGGACTATCTCTCATAAAAACCCAACTTGGTGAGGAATTAAGCAAGAACATGGAGGAATAAAAATTCTCAACCCACTCAACTAATTAAATTGATTTAATTCAAAAAAAATGAAGCAAATAAAAAAAGGTGAGATTCATTACTTCCCAAAAAGTGGAAAAAATGAGAAATAGAAGAAGAAAATGAATTCGTAGCAAAAATGTGAATGACTCCACAAGAAGTTGAGGAATCACGACACAAATCCAACAAGTTGTTATCCACAAAGATTAGATGCCCTAATCAGACACACCAAGAAGAAATCAATTTTCTCTAATACAAATTTGGAGCAAAATTCAAATTTCTTCAAAAATAAGAATGAGGAAATAACTCTCTTTCCTCAATATAAAGTCACTTTTGGCTAGAAGAGACTTTATAAAAATCCCTTAAAAAAATAAAAACCAACTATAGACTTCATAGAAATTTCACAGGAATAAACAAATAAAATCCAATTAAATGGAATTCAACAACAACAAATTAGCTGACAAGAATAAAAATAATGCTAAAATAATATAAATTGGCATTTTAATTCTAAATCATCGGTGACTATCGTGAAGCTCTAAATACACAAACACGCTCACAGGTCTAACACAATATGCCTAATGAAGTCTGGATTTACAAACATGTACCAAAGGAAATAATTTATTGATTACGGGTACACTGTCCATACAGATATGATATTGGATTAACATGAAAGGCTAGTAAAACTATCTCATGTGCCACTATCAAGGACATAGACACACTAAAATCCTACAGTTCAAGCTAAATGTGTTTGGTACTTGTTCACTAAAACATGCAAACATCAAATGTAGTTTCTCATAATATAAATAGTCGAAGCACATAATATAATACTAAAATTCCCAATGGAACACTGACACTCTAGTGACACAATCATACTTAAAGAATGTTGTGGCACTGGTCATCCCATTTTTTACTCCTCAATGAACATATAATTTAAATAAATATTATCTTTTAAATTAAACATTTTATTTAAATATAAAGCATTTAAAATAAACATTTAAGGAAATATGAGTATGAATTAGTAGAAATCAATAATTGAAATATCCAACAGCATACACAGCACCACATAACATAGAATCCCATAAAATCCCATAAAATCATTTTAATAGAACAATCAAGTCTTGAATACAAAATGTACACTAGATATCATCATAAAGCATCATGTCACATCAATAGCATCATCATGCAAATATGATCAAAACAATAAATAGAAACATAATCTAACCATCTATCACAACCATGATACTAGAAAGAAAAATAAAGTATTTTCATTGAATGCATCTCATCGTGTTGATAATCACAACATCATAACCAGAGTATATCTTGGATCAAAATAATCATGGAATATAATGCAACCATGGGAGGCACTACATTTAATACAATGGTAGGGGGATAGAATTTCCATAAAGTAGTAGAGTCAAGTCATAGCATGCTTGGATTTTGGTTATTGGAGATATATGTCTTGGTAGGGAATGGCATCACCTCTCCATCTGTCTTGAACTGTATAATTAATATCCTTCATAATCTCTATATTGGTTGTGTTTGAGAAGCACTTTACAATGTCTATATTTGGACTACATTTTTCCTCTTTTGGCACTACATTTTGAAATGGAATCCCCAATTAGGCTTAGATGTAAGAAAAGGAAGATGTCCTTTTTAGAATACATTTCAAACTAGATGTTGAAAATGGTCTGTAAGGAGAAAGGCTTACTTGAAATACAAGCAATTCAAATAGTTTCAAGGTGATAATTTATTTCCTCCATGCACACATATTGTGTAAACATGGATACATCTTCTTGGTTTCTACATCACTCCTAGTTTTGGTGAGTCAATGAGGTTTTCAAGGTAGACATCCTCCCAAACAAATTGATGTGATTATTTCTCATAAGCCAAGCATTGGTATCCTATTGTCTTGGGATTTCCACAAATTAGTGTAGCCAAGAGAAAAGGTGGAAAGGAAATCCTTCATCATGAACTTGGATATGCAAGGTTGGCACACCATCAACACTAGGTAGCGATGGTTAGAGATTTCTTGTAAAGGGTGGTTAGCATCAATAGGGAGAACAACTTTCAATGGATGGAGCAATTTGTGTGCACTATTTTCTCAAATGAATTCTACTAGATGGTAGAGTAATGAAATTGGGTTCCTTTTTAGGGATTTTGGTTGCCTCGTGTGCTCACTTTAGCTAGTGAAATCTCTTTGGGAGGTCACTGTTTACGTGAACTTGGAATAGGCTCTCAAGTCTCTACCTCGTCTGCAACTTTTTGGAGTGGGTTTCTTTGGCCTAGTCTATGCTTGGTCATTGTTTCACTTTGGTCATGGGCTTAGCGTGATATTTTCCTTAGCCTAGTTTTGTCTTAGGTAATAGTGGTCCATATGATCAATCTTTTGAGTAGCTTTTTATTTTGAGGTGTTTTGACATATAAAATGCCTTCTATTTAGAGACCATATTGTAAATAGTCAATAAATACTACAAACTGTGTATATAAATATTTATTATTAATAATAATATAAATATTTACAACCTTGAATATATTTTACAAATAAAAAAATTACTAAATAATATACATAAATAAAAAATATTTTTTATTAATTTATATATATATGTAAACCCAAATTATGATTATATAGGACTAATATGAAAGCTTCTACTAAAAGTTACTCTTCTCTTAAATATGTTTATCTAATGTACAAATACACTCACCTCTTAACTATTTTCCTATTTCTTAAGTTCACAAAGTTATCATTTAGAAAGTCTCATTCAAAATTTCTTATAAGAGGATTGTTTTTAATAGAAATTTAAATATACTTTATTATGGTATTAAGACATTGAAGATTATGTAGTTAAATACAATTGATGTAGATAATTTGGTATGTTTCTTAATTATGTCATTCATAAAGATTTAATCTTTTAGAAATATGATTCCAGCATATATTTGACTGAAATTTGACTTTAAGATATAGAATGTTAGCTTAATTGAAAGATGACTTCTAGTTTACCATACTATCTCATCATAGTACAATCCATTTGTTTAAAAATACACAAATACCAATATAAATCATTTTGTAATCTACAAATAAAAAATTTAAAGCATCAATATCTATCACATTATAATTTGTTTATTCATAAGATACCAATATCCATATTATCTAATTTTTTGAAAATAGTAATAATTAAATTAATTCATCTCAATCGGTAGTGTATACACATGGAGGGGGTTTTAATTTAATTAAATAATTAAATAAATTATTTGAATTTAGTGGCCGACAAAAGCATGTGCGCACTAAGGGATTTGGAAAGAGGTGTCATATTCTTCATTAATTATCAAAAGAAAATTATCCCATAAAGTAAGCCTTTATACGTTTCCTTATGTTGTCTAAAACTCTCTCCAACATGCCAACGATAAGAAAACAAAATTACTCGTGTTTGTGACGTGTACAACTCCGTACACACGTGGCACAGTTGAAAGGATAGTGGGGTGCAACTACTCCAAACCATATACTTGATGCCTACGGTGATAACTTTCATTTTATTTAAAAAATAATTAGATTCTATAAATATTATTTTGTTTTTTTATATAATTATAATATCAAGAGAAATATATTATTAACTTAAAATTATTTAATGCAATTTTGTGGAGGAGTTATAAGAATTATTTTTGTGAAGAAAATGATACACTATTATCAATTATTATTTTTTAAGAATAAATTAGAAAAAAATCTTATGTTAAAACCTGCATTTGAATGCTCCCTCGTGACATGATACAAGGGAGGCTAACATATTAATTTACCTTATCCACTTAAATTAACCTTAAAAATAACTTAACATGATGAAAAACCTTCACTCAAGATTGTCTTACTAGGAAGTATGTATTGTCCACTAATTGGATGGTGACAAGTCACATCCAAGAAATGGCATGCTTCCCAATACAAATAGTTGCCACTAAGATTAAGTTGTAACATTTACCAAATAATTTAAACTATGGAAAAACTCTCTAGGACTAGGGAAACAGCTTTTGTAACCTAAGTTTTCTCAAAAAAATGGTTGAAATACCCGACAAATGATGAAAAACATGAAAAATGAGGCACCAAAGAAAACTAGTGCCTAGAGTGCATTCTAGCATGAATACACAACATCTTAGTCTTGAGCTAAAATCTCATTCCAGTATAAGAGTCCTTTTTTGTGCTAGAGTCTCAAAGAAGCATTGTAGTCATTCCTAACATTGTTGTCTTGAATTTAGTTCTAGTTTCCTAACAAGTAAGAAAATACAACTTTAAAATTGGTTATTGTTAAAGGAACAAAGCTCAACAACTACAAAAAGAAACCTTAATAAAAAAAAAGGTCAGATTCTAAAACAATGAAAAATCAAGGAACCCAAAGGGTTATGGACACCAAATCATACCTGACAATAGCCTACAAGAGAGAAGTATCAAGGGCCATGCAACCCATAAGATTCTCTAACATGATAAAAAGGTGTCTTGCTCTTCCCAACCCTACCAAGACCACCCAAAGGACTAAGAAATGACTTCTCACTAACTCAAGAGTGCCATAAGAGAAGAGATTATATTACCAATTTGCATATTTTTAAAATTTGATTCATTTTACAAGCTAAATCGAAGTGTTCTCTACATTCATTTATCCAAAATTGCAATGAATTCAAGTGAACATAAAAAATGACAA
This sequence comes from Chamaecyparis obtusa, assembly GCA_027943335.1. Taxonomy (NCBI): domain Eukaryota; kingdom Viridiplantae; phylum Streptophyta; class Pinopsida; order Cupressales; family Cupressaceae; genus Chamaecyparis; species Chamaecyparis obtusa. The sequence continues at coordinate 251,652 of BSBK01006517.1, forward strand.
GTATGCTTGACTCCAACACAAAAACATATAAAGGAATCCATATTATTGATTTTACATATATGGTTAGTTTACAATCACACCTTATAAGAGGTTCCATTTATGGTGATGTGTTTTATATTTAAAGAAGTAAAGATAGGGTGTTGTCCCTTTAATACAACAACCCTACAGGCATTATTCAGCAGATTATCATTTTCGACACATTAAAAACACACTAACCAAACATAAAAAATAGTCAAACTAACTTCGAACAAAATAGAAAAAAGTGACCAGTATATGTGGTCACAGTAACCATTACTAACACTAACAACATCAATGATATTAATCAAAATAGTAATAAGAGTCTTTAAACAAGGCCACTTATGGCCATACTAGAGGAAGAAACCAGTGCAATAATAATAGTCCCAGTAATAAAAATAGAGTTTAAAGCAAAGCCACAGGGGCCACTAACAACTCCAAAGAGAAAAAGAAAAAGTGACCAAGTCCCTGGGCTTCCTTCTGCTTGCATGGTTTGTTGAGCATCCTCATCACCCAGTACTCTGTAAGGAACTTGTAAAGCTTCTTGTAGTTGACATTCTCATTGTCCTCTATGCCAAGTGTGTTCTTCGATAACATGCATAAGGTAGTTGTTGAGCTATGCATGATTTTCCATGCAAATCAAGAGATTTCCTATAACATTTTATCCATTCCCATAATTATTTTCTTAATTTTTCTTATCTCCTCCAGAGTGGCTTCACATTTACCCCAACCCGCACTAAGAGGAGTGGTTCCCTTACCAATTATAGGCGACTGAGCATTTTCCTCAAGCACCATATTTTGGGTGAGGTCCAAGGATTCAGTTTTGAGATTTCCAAAGACATCAGAAGAGATACTAGCCATCACAAAGAAAACTTCCCTCTTAGTAGCTTTCTCTTTTTCTATTTTTTCATTATTTACGATCTCCTCTCCTTCATCAAAATATGAATCATCTTTCAAGTTTTCTCTTCTTCTCATAGGCTTAGTGGCTAGGATAATGGACAGATGGGGGGTGTTGGTTTCCTCGGTAGCTTCAATGTCAAAATCAATCTCCTAGATGGTAAATTTATCCCTTTTTGATGCCTTAGCCTTTAATTTGGGAGGAGGGTCATTTCTTTTATTCTCCTTTGGCTTATCTTCAATAGCAGTGTTGGGGGGTATGGGGAGAACTATTGTGGGCTTTCAGAGTGGGGTTTTTAAGGTATTTTTTCATGCCTGGGTTGGGAGTATACATGATGCTAGTAGACGGGGTGGGGTGAGGGGTAGAAGAGGCAAGGACCTCTTAGATAGTAATAAGTCTAGGGAGATAGAGAGAAATGTGAAAGTGGTAAAGTATAAGAATAAGACTTTGATGTAGGAGTGTGTGCTTCTTGTCTTGGTTCTTAGAGGTCCCAAAAACTTCCTTGATAGAGTTCTCCAAAGAGTGGAGAAGAAATAATGGGAAAAAAATAGCATTATGGTTTTTGAAGTGATTCAAGAAAGACATGTGATAAAAATAATAAACTCCAAATGTACCCTCAAGAGTAAAATATTTCATAACCATCAAATACACTTGGTCCCATGGTTTAGGTAGTTGTTCATGACCATAACCATCACACAACTTAATAGGGTTTTCACCATTGCAAAATTATTTTTTTAAGATCTTCACATCTAAGACCCTATTGGTTTTCTTCCATTTTCTCCTCGTCATAGAGAGACCAATAGCTTTGGCTATAAATTCCTCATTAATTTAAAAAGAAATCTCACCCATCGACACTCTCCTATTAGCCCATGAGGACACAAATTGTAAAGAAGTATTTTCATCATCATGTCTTGTCAAATTCTCAATAAGATTAGCTACACCCTCTTCCTTAGAAGTATGTAAAAACATAACACTATTATTAAATGCATTGGGTTTGTTAGGCTCAATACACACTATGTCTCCTTATGTGGCATCACACTCAAGAGCATGAAATATTCTATTATGCGAAAACCCCAAATTGAAGCCATTAATGAAAAGTCTCTTGAGCACATTATAAATGAGGGTAAGTAGTGCACTCATAATTTTTTTTGCCACCTTCTACATCCTTATCGAACATGGCTTCCCCCACATGTGAATCATCTATCATCATTATAGAAATAAAAGGCATATAGATATTGGGAAGATTCTATAATCTTACAAAATCCATCAATCAAATAGTAAAATAAGGCCTTCTTTCATGAAAAAAGGTCTCATTAGTACTTGAATGATCAATAGTATGCCACGTCAGCATCCCATAGGAGGATGAGGGGATAGGGTGGAAATGCAAGTACATAGAGTCAACCCCATCATGAAATTCAAATTTTGAGAAGAGAATGGATAACTTTTAGAGATCTTATATCCCCGCTATTTCTGTATAACATGACCAAAATACTCCACAATAGACCATAAGAAAAAAATATATTAATTTCCATTAGGAATCAATAAGGTTTTTATCCTTCCTTAATAGGGACTTCATGTTAGAAGGTAAACATTTTTCCTCTAAAAATATGTTGTATAGTAAAAGTTTCAAAACCTATCAAGAGAACCCTAGAATCTTCTAAGATTCCATCCATAGTCCAATATGTTGTCATCAAACCTTTAGTCACTTCAATTATTAGCCTAGAGTCACCTTCAATTTCAATGGAATTAATTCCAATTGATAAAACTATTAGAAGTCCCTAAATAAAGGTCACACCCTCTGCCTAGTTACTAGTAGAATATTTTAAGTTCAGAGCATAAGAAACAATTAATTCACCCTTGTGATCTCTTAGTACTCCTCCACTAGCAACTTTACCCTATCTTACATCACCATCAAAATTTAATTTGTACCAAGGGGGCTGAGTAGGTCTCCATTTAGTGTTATTCCTAACTATCCTCTTGGTATTATCAAACTTAGAAAACACATCTGAAAGTTTCTATTTATTAGCTCTAGAATAATATCCCATTTACTTGGAGGGAAGCTAGAGGTTTTCCAATTACTGACAATTTTTTTTCTGATAAGAGCTTGTCCAATATCATTAGCACATTATCCATAGTATTTTCAAAGTCTCAAAAGATTCAATTGTATCTTTATTTCCAAATACACCAACAAACATGGGGAGGATTTGCAACCAAAGCTACTTGATGAGAGGTTGGTTTGATGGGAATTTCTAGTAAAGATAAATTGTTGAATATTCATATTGAGCAGCCAATGGAGGCTGATGTTTTGAAAGATACTCTACCAAACCTACACAACAAATTGATAGGGTATGAAAAGATGTTAGATCATTTCTTCCTCCTACTAACAAAGAGTACACCTATTATGGAACTAGAATCCTCTTTTAGAAAGATTATCCTAGGTTAATATTTTTAATGCAGGGAGGTGCACCCAAAAAAATTAATCTTTGGGATAATTTTTGAGTTCCAAACCTTTTTCCAGCAGCCAAGGTGCCCATCATACTTTGTTAGCATATTTTAAGCAGATTTAACTGAAAAATATTATTTCTAGTTTCTTGTCCAAAAAAATTTATCTTCCTTAGGCAAGAGAGGTTTCCTACTTTCACTCATTAGAATTTGGAGCTCAGCAACTTTACACAGGAGATCAAGCCTTTCCATATAGATTTGTGCCAATAATTTCTATTTCCTTAGAAGAGTGATATAGATAGAAATACAAACTCCATAGGAAGTCTTCGCCTTTTCCATGAGAAATTTGAAATTATAATTTTCAACAAGAGGTTTATCTCATGTCCATCATTCTTCCGAAAGTATGATCAACCTCCCATTTCCTATTCAGCACTTTAAGCCTTCCTTAATAAGAGCTCTACATTTTAATATGTTCTTCCAAATTTTTGACCCTACCAGAAATCCCTCATAGTTAAGAAATTTTTGAAAGCTAAATTGGATGAGATACTTGGCCTTCATAATGTTAGCACTAGTCAACTCTTTCAAGAGAAATATTCTAGCCAATTTGGGAAATTAGGAATTTATTCAAGTTTGTTAGTTTCCTAATCCCAAGCCCTCCCCAGTCTTTGAGTGTACAAACTATATCCTAGTTGACCAAAGCCAATCTCTTTTTGTCTTGAAGACTACTCCAAAGGAAGGTTTTTTGAATTATTTAAAGATACTCTACCATAGTGCCTAAAATATTGAAGATGGATAGAAAATAGACTAGGATCTTGAAGGGAGTCAAATAATAATTCAAGTTTTCCAGCACTACTTAAGAGCTTTCTCTTCCAACGTACTAATTTTTTTTTGAATTCTCTCTAGAATAGTATTCCAAAAAGAAATGGAAACTTCTTTAACTATAAGGGGGAGACCCAAATATGTTCCTGAAAGAGTAGTACATTGGCAGCCAATTATATCCTCAATCTTAATCTATAGATCCATCTTGGTATTAAAAAAATATAAACTATTTTTTTCATGATTGATGCATTGGATTGAAACCTTAGCATAGTCTAGAAGAAGATATTTTTTCTCCCTTTCTTCCACAACTAAAGATCTTCCAAAAAGAAAATTTTCATCAAAAAAATACTGAAGAATTAAAGAGGAGACTATGGAAGAATCTTTGACTCCCTAGATTCTTCCATATAGGCCCAAAGCTAGAACTTTCTTGCCTAGAACTTTTGCAACCATGATAAAGACATAGGGTGAAAGGGGGTCACCCTTCCTAAGTTCCTTCCCATATTGGAAGAAACCCCAAGGAACTCCATTTACCAAGATCAAGCATTTAGGGGAAAATGGTGTTAATGAATTTAGTAATGTAAACTATGTTAGATGTGTTCATTATTTAACCATTTCCACACTAACATTAGAAATACAAGAGAAAGAGGGGCTTCCAGGCATAACCTCTCAATATAACCTAAGTTAGATTAGAAAAACCTAATAATATGAGGGGATGCTAATGCTAAACCCAAATTATATTAAGGAAGCTATTTCATGCAATGTAATATTTGATTAAGGTTGTGTAAATGCACTTGTAATATTGAACTAATTGATTTAGAAAGATAAGAAATAGATATCTAGGTGTTAAATTTAAGCAATCAAGCAAGTTAAGATATGAAAACATATCTAAAATAAAATGTGAAATAGCTTATGAAGTACTCACCTTGAAGTATGAAGAGGAATATGCTTTTCTACTCTAAAAATATTGTTCTAGACCTGTAACTGAATTTTTATTTGTTGATCTGCGATCACGGCTGAAAACCCAAAAAATACTAAAAAATATCAAGCTTCCAGGAAGAAGTTGACCATGTCACCATGTTCTAGAATAGGTCAACCAATTCATCATTTTCTAGAGGCACTTTTATAAATTTGACCCATATTTTTCTGGTAGATCTCTGTATACAACTTCTAGATCTGTACTTGCAATTTTGAGATCCTGCTCCTGCATACAAAAAACTAGGTTTTTTGGGTTGGGGTGGATAAGGGCTTACCTTGGTCAAGCCCTAGATTAATGAATAAACCTTGAATTGAAATGTAAATTTATAAAGGAAACATGACAAATGTAAATATTCACCTTGCTTGAAGAAACCCTTATCAATAAGGATTTTTTTGTGTTTGTATGTTGATCTTGAACTTGCAATGTAGGAAATATCCACAAATGCTATGGATCTACCAAAATTACTTCTTGGAGCCATGGATGTAAAAGTGCATCAAATGAAGAAGATGATGAATGCCTTAATGTAGATCTCCTCCCTTCATGGCCAATAATATGCTAGATCTTGAAGAGGAAAGACGCCTACAAAGGATCCTTGAATCTTTGAAGACATTAATGCTTGAATGCTATCATCAAATTGTCCTCTCCTTTTATTCTCCTTTACTTCTTTATTTATTGTGTTGTGTTGTGTTTTTTCATGCTTGCAACATGAGGTGCTTGGGCTTCCTTTTATACTAGTTTCCGAGTGGGAAAACAAAGAAAGCCAACAAGGTCACCAAATTTTGAGAATTAAATCCTAGAGACAACATCGAGCCCAAGGCTCAAAAACCCCAGAGAACAGGTCAACTTGGCTGACATAATCTGGAGAAGGTCAACTTATTCCCAGGGAACATGTCGAGATTCCAAGAATAGGTCAACATTCAAAGAACAGGTCAACTTGGTCAACCTATTCCCAAGATGTCCCACACAGAGCCAAATTTGAGGTCTTGAAAAATACACAAATGTAAATGGGAAAATAGGGTTGAACAGGAGAAAATGGGGACTGAGCATGAATCCATCCATGGTCCAAAAATTTGATAAAGGATGAGATCTAAAAGTCCTTAAATGAGAAGTGTTTCCATTTTAAGATGGTACATTTATCCCCCACTTTAGCAGGAGTATGAGTTGCCTCAAAATCACAATAAATTATATCGAAAAGTAAGAGTTGATCTTATCATGGCTAAGGATATGAAGAATCATCAAGCCCCAAATAGACTTGAGTCTTCATCATATCCAAAATCATAATAAGATAGATGTCACTATAGAGAGAGAGAGAGAGAGAGAGAGAGAGATGACCTCGCCCGATAAGGTTTTGTTCCTTATTATGAACAACACCAAAGGGATAGGATTGAATAGTCTATCGAGTTTGTGTGCCTAGTAGTCAATCCCATGAAAACAAAAAGGGGTAGGATCAAATGGTCTAATGGGTTTGTGTGCCCGATAGTCAACCCTACAAACTTTCTTCCTTGTGGAGGTTTTAAATCCCCATGATTTAGTACTCCTATACTATGAGAATGGTTTTTGTATGTGCTAGGATAGGTCAAATGGTCTAGCAAGTGTGTGTGGTATGCTAGTCAACCAATCCAAGACATGAAGGAAGAGAAACTGGTATGCTTGAAATGAAGAAAAACACATGAAAATAAGGGGACAATGTATTCCCTCCCCCCTTAAGATAGAAAAATAAGTATTTATTTTGGCATCTTAAGGAAGTGGTAAACAAGGATAAATAAATTGCAACATCAAGATAGTATCCACAAGCAACACCCAGTCCAAGTCAAAGAGGTCACATCTCCTATGAGGCCATAGAAGGGAAGAATGCAACAAGATACCATGAAAGAAGTGAAAAATAAAATCTTTGTAAAGGATACACACTTTGTGAGGTTCCAATGTATGTGACTTATCTACTATGGAAACCCAATTGTGAGATTGGATGTCACGTGATAAAAAAATAACACATAACCAAAGGAAAAGTGGATCCTTGGGAGAATGAGAGAGATGAATGTGATTCCCTAGCCCCCCAAGTGTATGAAGAAGAGAAAAGAGGACATATTATGCTACTCACAAAGAGTACCATGCATGACAATGAGCCCCCAAGAGATAGGCTAAATATGTTACATGGCGTGGAGAAATATTATAGGGACTTAGATGTTATTTAAAGAATTCAGGATTGAAATAGAACCCATCATAAGGAGATATGTGAATAACCTCATTATTAATGAGTCTTTGAATCTTGTAATGTAAAGCTTGAAAATAATTAGTAGATTGATCATGATAATGATGATAGATGCAAAAAGGAAGATTCATAAATTTTTTACTATGTTTCTTTCTATGTTTAGGTCTAGTAATTACCTTAGCATGAAAAAAATTCAAGTAAAATGGTTTCTTTATTAATAGGAGAAGATATGTTAGGTGATTAAGGAGAGGATGTGGATAAAGAGGCCATATCACTAGGTTTGATAGATTCATCATGAGTGAAAGTAGAAACAAAGTTATTAGAAAAAGGAGTTGTTTTAGATTTCATGAATGAAAGATCATTAACTCTATACTCTCCAATAAAGGTTGGTGTGAAGTATAAGGATACCCAATCATCTTTTGAAAGAAGACTTGTAGAAGGAGGATCGTCATTAGATTTTTTATCTTGTTTTTCCTCAACATTTAGACAACTATTTAGTTTAGTGTCTGCATGAAGACTGTACATTACATTGTTGTAGATAAAATTGACTTTTTGATGAAGAGTTGAAGGAATAGCATGCATTGCATGTAACCAAGGTCTACCCAAAATAATATTGTATTTAAGAGGTCAAGGAATGACATGAATGGGAGTATTCAAAATAACTAGACCTACTTTGATAGGTAAAGTGATGATTCCTAAGGTTTTCTTAGAAACATTATCAAATCCATGTATAGGCATATTATCAGGTTTGATATTTGAAAGATCAGTTTTAATTTCTTTGAGCATGTCCATACTACAAATATTAAACCCAGATCCATTATCAATTAAGGTTCTATGAATGAGGTTACCATTGATAAGGATGACTACCATAAGAGCATCATAATGATCTTGAATCTCTTTAGGAGGAAAATCATCATGAGTAAACACAATTTTAGGTGGAGTAGGTGTAGCATTCATGCATTATAAAAAGGCATTGATGTGATCTTTCTTAGGCGGTGAAGTTGCAAGAGTGTCTAAAGATTTTTGAAAGGATTCATGATATGTAGGTGATGCTTGAAAAATTTCCCAGATAAATCTTGGCGGGGGTATTACGTAATTGCGCTACCAAATCATATTCCATTCCAAGATTTTGAGAAAGATGAGGTGGAGGGGGAAGAATGGGTTGAGAAGGTGGGAGAGAAGTAGTAGGTTGAGGATTATTTATTGTATGATATGTGTGAGACACCGCATGATAATCCAAAGAATCTCCAGGCTCCCCCTTAAGATTTATGGAAGGACAACCTTTAAGGGTGATACAGGATTTATTTGATGGAGGGTAACCTTTGAGAGTGAAAATAGGTTGAGAAACATTAAATTGATTAAGATCTTGTTTCTCCATAGACTGATCACTAGAAGGGAAAGAATTAAGGAGATTGATATTATCTTCATGTCCCAAGGAATCCTTAGAATAGGGATTGTAGACTTCTATTAATGCTTCATCACTACTAGGAGCATTAAATACAGTCAAATTTATATTGATAAAAGTATCTATAATGTCTTCATCTTGATCTAAAATATCCCTAATAGGAGAGTATGTTTTAGGACAAGGCAAAACATCAAGCGGGTCGTGTTGAAAATAAAAGGTTTCTCTTTCATGAGAATAGTCAAAATTATTATCCAGAGGTTCATCCCAAATAGTGAGATTGTGAGTGGAAGGAAAATATCTATCAAGAAGGCACATGATAGAAGAGGAATAGTCATGAGGTAAAGTGGAATTCATAAATGTGGGAGGATTGAAAGAAGATATAGGACCACCCTCAACCAAAGTATCCCCATATTCAAGGCATATATTAGGAGAAGGGACAATATCAATCCTCCACTCATCTCTGTAAAGGGGAAAATCATATGATAAAGCTAAGTTGATAGGAGGGTGGTGTTTTATGTCAAAGATAATGAAATGATGTTTAGAGAATTCTTTAAATTACTTGTGCAACATGAGAAAAAGAGAAGTGAAAATAGAGTAGATCCAACTAACTATTTTTTGATTGAAATGTATGCAAGATCTAATGAATATTTCAAAGATAAGGCATAAAAAGTACATACTCAATGATGTAAATACCATGAAAATGAGATCTAGCTAAGAAGATATAAATACTATGTCTAATGCAAAAAAGAGTAGATATAGATGCACAAAGAAATAATCTAACTTCACAAAGAAGAGATTGCCAAAACAAGGTAGAAAAATCTAACTCCAAAATACAATAAAGAAGTGTAAGAGGTTGAGCTCTCCAAAATGTTCAAGCAAAGGTGAAAAAACAATATAATGCAAAGGGAAATCCAACACAAAGATCAAGAGGAAGTTGTAACACGTTTGATTCACCAAAACAAGGTAAACACCTAATGCCAAGAAGGAAAATAAGAGAGATCACCGGATCTAACTCTAAAATCAAAAGGAGGAGATGCGTTGATTTCACCAAAATATTCAAGGCAAGTGAACACACAAGATAATGCAAAAGGAAATCTAACACCAAGATCAAAAGGAAGTTGTAATACGTCAGGTTAACCAAAATATTTAGGGGAAAATGGTGCTAATGAATTTAGTAATGTAAACTATGTGAGATGTGTTCATTATTTAACCATTTCCACACTAACATTAGAAATACAAGAGAAAGAAGGGCTTCCAAACGTAACTCTCAATATAACCTAAGTTAGATTAGCAAAACCCAAGAAGATGGGGGGATGCTAATGCTAAATGCAAATTATATTAAGGAAGTACACATGAAAGTCCTCTTTCATGAAATGTAAGATTTGATTAAGGTTGTGTAAATGTGCTTGTAAAATTGAACTAATTGATTTAGCAAGATAAGCAATAGAGATCTAGGTGTTAAATGTAAGAAATCAACCCACTTAAGATATTAAAATAGATCTAAACTAAGATGTGAAATAGATAATGAAGTACTCACCTTGAAGTATGAAGAGGAATATGATTTTCTTCTCTAAAAACTATTGTTCTAGACCTATAATTGAATTTTTGACTGCAGATTTGCAATCACGGCTGAAAAACCAAAAAATTATGAAAATATAAGGCTACTAGGAATAGGTCGACCATGTCACCATGTTACAAAATAGGTCTACCAATTCACCATTTTATCAAGGAAATTTTCTAAAGTTGACCCATATTTTCTAGTATATCTATGTCTGCAACTTGCAAATTTGTACCTGCAATTCTGAGATCCTGCTCTTGTATACAGAAAAGTAGGTTTTTAGGGTTGGGGTGGATAAGGGATTTCCTTGATCAAGCCCTAGATTGAGGAATCAACCTTGAATTTAAATTTAAATTTATAAATGAAACAAGAAAAATGTACATATTTACCTTGCTTGAAGAAACCCTTATCAATAAGGATTTTGTTATGTTTGTATGTTGATCTTGAACTTGCAATGTAGGAAATATCCACAAATGCTATGGATCTACCAAAATAACTTCATGGAACCATGGATGTAAGTGTGCATCAAATGAAGAATATGATGAATGCCTCAATGTATATCTCCTAACTTGATGGCCAACAATATGCTAGATCTTTAAGAGGAAAGATGCCCACAAAGGATCCTTGAATCTTTGAAGACTTGAATTCTTGAATGCTATCATCAAATTGTTCTCTCCTTTTCATCTCCTTTCCTTCATTCTTTCTTGTGTTGTGTCATGTGTTTTCATGCTTGCAACATGAGGTGCCTAGGCTTCCTTTTATACTAGTTTATGGGTGGGAAAACAAAGCAAGCCGATGAGGTCACCACATTTTGAGAATTAAATACCCAAGACAACACTGGGCCCAAGGCTCACAAACCCCAGGGAACAAGTCAACTTGGCTGACTTGTTCCAGAACAGGTCAAAATTCTAGGAACATGTCAACATTCCAAGAATAGGTTGACATTATAGGAATAGGTCTACTTTGTCTACCTATTCCTAGGATGGCCCATCGAGAGCCAACTCTGAGGTCTTAGACACTACATAGATGAAAATGGGAAAAATAGGGCCAAATGGGAGAAAAAGGGGACTAAGCACAAATCCATCCATGGTCCAAGAATTTGATAAAGGATGGGAGCTAAAAGGTCTTAAATGATGAGTGTGTCCATTTTAAGATGGTACACCAAGTAGTGAACAGTTTCAACACATTGCCTAATAATCCCAATCAATCTTTCACAACCCAATTTACTCAACACTTTATACAAGAAGATTATGTTGAATTTATATCACCATTGCCCTCTAGTTAGGGTTCCCATCACATGCATTCAATTGAATAGTGCCTAAGGAGATAAAAATTAGTTAGAACACTTTAGAGAAGATTTCAGTGATACATTCCTATTGTCTCACTAAAATGTATAGAGCTATTGTTCTTGAGGTTGTAAAACACAAAATGTCAATAAGACATTCATTGTGTCTCACTAAAATATGATTGTTGGCACTTTGTAGGCTCTAGGATAAATTTTAGAATGAGATATCTCAAGTCTCATCAAAATCTCATACTGATGTTCATTACGGAGTATTGAGGCAATGTTTTGTTAGAACCATATATCAGGTCTTGTCGAAATAACCATATCAAGACAAAAAGGATCACAACAAATTTGAATTCTCACCTTAAGAGGTATGGTCTCCTTGATGGATTACATTTTGGTGATATTCTCTTTCAAATGTGGCATTGTGTTCAACAAGTTCCAAAGACAATGTTGGTGTGACGACAAGTTTTTATCACCGATAGATCAACACATTGGGGAGACACACAAGATGGAAAACATTCACCAAGGGACACTGTAACCCAAATAGGGTCAAGCTTAGGTGAGACTTTCCCAAGTCTCACCAAAATCACAAGGGACAAGACTTCCTCAATGTGACTTTGTTGTTTTCTATGTGCTTTGTTGATGAACTATGTCTCAGTGACAGAGTTATTATAAGTGAGAGTCTCAATAAAGTGTGTGACTAGATGTTCAGTATAGAAGTAAAATGTCAACAAGACATCTTTTGGTCTTGCTGATATAAATTTTTATTGGGACAATGTGGGTGATCACCAAGAGACAAAAAATGTAACCAGATGGGAAAAATCATGCAAAAGGAGTTTGATTTCAGTGAGAGTCTGACTAAAATCAAATGTAGACATCAATAGGATATATCCTTTTTCTCACAAATACCAATTTCATCGTGGGGAATTTAGTGGTCGCCAAAGCATTTGGCTATGGCTTGAGTTGTGTCAATGAGACCATACATTGGTGAGACGTATCCTTTATCTCACCAATATGATTTTAATGACCAATAAGTGTAGGGGTATCATCAATAGGATTTCTATGGGGTCTCTCCGATGTAGTAGTGATATTTCACTATGATCAAGAATGCTTGATGGAGGATAATGTTTCGAGGGAATTCTCTCTAATGATCAGGTGATCAATTTTTGCACCAAGGAACATAAAATGTTCATCAGTAAGATTATAAATGATGAATGACCAACAAAAGAGGCTCAAGTATTATTATGTTTTAGTCTTTTGATCAATTTATCTAGGTTGTCCCACCCCCCTTTATTGATTGAAAATATGTCTTTGGTTCGATTCTCTATACCATTGAGGATCAATCATCATGTACTTGTAGAGGGATGGGTCACTCTTTTTTATATAGTGGCATTCATTTAGACCCCCTCTTCTATCACTTGAGGTTTCAACTTGTAGAAATCATATTTCTTCTGTCTGATTGATTCTTCCTTTTGTAACTCAACCCTAGTAAGGATTTTTTACTCCATGCTCAATTAGAGATATGTTTGTTCTATAAAGGAAAAGTTTGTAAATACCTTATGGATTATTATCTTGTTCATTGACAATTTCTATGCCCTACAACTATAGTTTCCTTATGCATTGCATCTATGAAATATCTTATTTTTACCTCATCTCAAAGTTAGTTGTATTGTGCATAATGTCTTACCTTCATTTTTTAATGTATTTTTCTCTATTTCTAGCTTATATGTTGTATCAATCTTGTATATAGGTCATGTATTGTGAATTTTATTTTTCTTTTAACATTGCATGAACTTTGATCTGCATATGATTTCTTGGAGAATGATTGGAAGATAGATCTATGTATGTTTGTGGGTGTTTTGTTGATGTCTTGTGCAATCATAGGCAAAGAGTTCTATATTTCAATTTTGTTCATCACCCCCTTTTCCTTTCATCGTATCCTTCTCCCATTTCCCTCAAAAGTCAATATTTTTAGGTGCACCTTGATTTTAAGGAAGCCAACCTTCTCTAGAGACTTGACATCACATTTCAAGTCCCACACTTGGAGGTTGTTTCCATGTTTCACAAGGTTGTTTAGGTCATTTATCATCACCTAGAAAAGGGTGAAAACTTTTGTGAAAATATCTTTTGGCATGCCCAATGGGACAAAGTTTCAAATAAGTTTAAGGACATCCCCTAGAGGACCATTGCAAGCTTCATTCATTCATAATTTTTGTGTTTTTCTAGTGCCATCATCCTTTGGAGGTAGTTCAATCAAACACATGGTGACTCTGAGTGCAAATTTGTTCATTTCAATCAGTCATAGTGCTAGTATGTATAAGATCATCTTTGATCTTTTTTTATTTCCAAAATTTTCTATGAATTTGCAGCTTTATGAAGCTATAATGTGGATTCATTTCATATAAATTTATATTATTCCCCTCCATATCATTAATATACTATCTGATGAAGGGTGCTCCCCTTAATACCATAAACACATAACAGAAATAGAGAAACAACAACAATTTGCAAGAATAGAAAATGGGCTTCTTATTATCTCCACAAATGTGGAATTACAAATTTCAAAATTACAATATGAAAAGCCACATGGGCATTCCCTTTACAATATTATGTAGGACAAAGCCTCGAATCATTACCCAGAACTACCCAGAACTGTAATGAATTGCCTAAGACAACACTACAGCCTTCCTTATATAGACAATTTTCTACCACCTCGGAAGGTTCCATAATTTTAGCCAATAAAGTTGACCAAACTTAGAATTATTTTATTTTTCATTTTATTACATCATTTTCAGCTCAAAACAACTTTTGAAACCCAAACAAAAATTTTGAAGGAAAATCATTTTCCACCATTTCAGGTGACTCAACTTCTGGAGACCATAAGTCAGCACTCGTTGACCCGATTGACCTACAACAACTAAATCAAGCAAGCTTCTTTCAGCTAAATTTTTGACCTCATCCAGGGCCTCTACCTTCAAAACTAAGCTTGAAGTTTCTATACCCTACTGCCAACACCGAAAATTTTCAATATCTTTAAAACTACACTTGATCTGGCAATGAAACTTTACTAGCAGGCTGATATGATTGAGATGAACCTCCACATGTGAAATCAGAACATTCCAAGATCATATGATCAACTTACTAAAAATAGAAAGTTTCCATAAATAGCAACTCTACATAAGATAACCCTTATTGAAAAGAAACCAGAAATATTTTTGGGTGATGCAAGATTGCTCTTACACCTAGGATGCTCCTGCATCAAACACCTGGGGTAATTTGATAAGTGACCCTATCATGGCTTAGGTGTGCAGAGGAAAACCAAGATGGTTAACCTCCTCCTTTGTCATCCATGATGAATCTTCAATAGGTCGTCCTTTCCATTTGACCAGATATTCTTCATATGTCTTGTTCCTTGTGCTTCTGCCAACTCGACTATCCAGTATATCCTCAATCTCCTTGATATTTGAACTAGTTGCTAGAATACTCCACTGTGTTTCTGTGATGTCATCTTCAACACCTCCCTCATGATACTCTGTCAAATCTGAAATGATAAACACTAGTGAAATATTCATCTCAGTAGGCAATTCTACTTCATATGCATTTCCTGAATCATGTTTCTTCAGTATTTTACATGGCCCAAAATTCTTCATTTTCAACTTGTTATATGTACCAACTAGAAATCTCTCCTTTTGCAAATAAACTATGACTTCATCTCCAACCTAAAATTCCTTATGCCTCCTTTTCACATCTGCCTTAGCCTTATACTATGCATTCATCTTGGTAATATGCTTCCTCACCTCCTCATGGATGTTCTTCAAATGTTTTGCAAAATCCTCAGCTTCAGCACTACTTATTTCTCCTTTATCTATCTTCCTCAACTCAGATACATTTCTGGGACTACTTCCATATACAATCTATGGATGATGTGATGAACTAAACTTCAAATCTGTCTTCAACTCTTCACTTTCTACTAGTGTCATTTTATGTGCTGCCTTATTTGGCAAACTAGCTCCTGGAATCAAGTCCATTTGATGATTGATCTTTCTTACTGGTGGTAATCCATTAGGCACATTATCAAGTACAATATCCTAAAACTCATTCAATAATTCTGCAACTTCTACAAGTACATCTTCTACTTCCTCTTTCCCAACCTTTGGAATTAAGGTAAAACACATATGCTCATGCCGCATACCATCTAATAAATTTCCTCTATCAACAAAAGTTATTCTTTCATTAACACATACCTTTTCTTCTATTTCCTTCAATGGTTTTAGCTTATGGTGCACTCCATCCTTTATCAAGAAATAGGTATTCGCATGACCATCATGTACAACACACCTGTCAAACTGCCAAGGTCTACCCAAAAACATATGACATGCATCCATAGATATGATATCACATAGTACCTCATCTTGGTACCCGCTGATCTTCAACTTCATTAGGCACTATTCACTGACCATGACCTTGTGGTCATCTTGCACCCAAGCAACCCAATATGGATGTGGATGTTTTTGCCTCTTGAGCTTCAAATTTGTCACCATCTCTTCTGACAAAAAATTATCAATACTTCCACTATTAATAATCACATCACAACACTTACACTCACACTTGCACCTAGTGCGAAAAAAGCTCCTCCTTTGTTCAAGTTCATTCTCACCACTCAGCAGGACTCTTCTGTTAATGAACATTTCTCCTCTTTCAGCATCTTCAAAATGTGATGATCTGGCATCCTCATCAACATGTGCAACTTTGGCCTGGCCTTTATACCTCCTATCTATCCTTCCTTGGCATTGAGGACATTCAAATGCCCTATGACCTTCTTCTCCATAGTGAAAACATGTTCCACGGAAGCCTCCTTTTCCTAAACCTTGTCCTCTTCCTCTTCCTCTCTGATCTTGATTATTATGATCTTGGAAACGATTGAAATTTTTTCCTATCTGATTTTGACTGATACTGGCCTCATCCTTCTTTTTTGGATCTTCATTTCGGCCTCCATATCGTCCACTAGATCGTCCACCGCAACCTCTTCTATTTTTTCTGCTCTCGAACTTCTTGTTTAGCTTTTCCTCTACTTTTAGGGAAAACTGGTATGCCTCTTCAATACTATTCATTCAAACCAAATTCAGCTCCTCTTAAATGCTTGGCCTCAACCCATTAAGGCAATGGGAAACTTTCTCCTTATTAGCTTCAACATGTCCTATTCTAATGAGGATTCGATAGAATTCCTCTGTATACTCTTGAACAGATCTTCCTGCTTGCTTCAAACTTTATATTTTCTTCAGTAGGTCAACCTCATAATCAACAGGAATGAACTGTCACTTCAATTTATCCACCATCTGATCCCATATTGTGATTTTATCCTTTCCTCTTCTATTTCACTCCAATTGAATCTCTTGCCACCATATCTTCACATGGCCCTTCAGTCTAGCCTTCACAAACTTGACCCAATCAGGATCCTCAATATCTTCATACTCAAAATATTCTTCACACTCGTTGATCATGTTGATCAATTCTTCTAGGTTAAGATTTCCTGAAAATGTAGGAACCTCAATCTTAGGTCTTTTCCTAATCTTGGAAATGGCCTGGAAAAGTCTTTCTTCTTCTTGATTGAAAACTTCGACTTCTCCTTCCTGATCAGATTTTCCTTCTTCTTCAGCTTCATCCTCACTTTTGTCCCTGACATTAAGATTCATTCCTCTATGAATCTCTTCTTGCAATGCTCAAACTTGTCTCTGGAGTGCTCTAACCTTAGGCATCACAACACCAGCTCTTCCACCATGTTCCCTTCGTGGAGGCATTTTCACGTTGCTTGCTAAAACCCTAACCACGGTCCTAGTGCAAACTGCCTCATAGTCAACAATCTGTTTACACACTCAGGAACTCCCGCTCTGATACTACTTGATGAAGGGTGCTCCCCTTAATACCACAAACAAATAACAGAAATAGAGAAACAACAACAATTTGCAAGAACAAAAAAATGGGCTTCTTATTATCTCCACAAATGTGGAATTACAAATTTTAGAATTACAATATGCAAAGCCACATGGGCATTCCCTTTACAATATTCTGTAGGACAAAGCCTAGAATCATTACCCAGATCTACCCAGAACTATCTCGAACTGCTTAAGACAACACTACAGCCTTCCTTATATAGGCAATTTTCCACCGCGTGGGAAGGTTCCATAATTTTAGCCAATAAGGCCGACCAAACTTAGAATTATTTTATTTTTCATTTTATTACATCATTTTCAGCTCAAAACAACTTTTGAAACCCAAACATAAATTTTGAAGGAAAATCATTTTCTGCCATTTCAGATGACTCAACTTTCGAAGACCATAAGTCAGCACCCGTTGACCTGATTGACTATTATAACCCGATTTCAGAAAGGGCATGAAGTTCTCTACAACACCTAAATTAAGAAAGCTTTATTCAACTAAAGGTTCGACCTCATCTTGGGCCTCTAAAGCCTTCAAAATTGAGCTCGAAGTTTCTGTACCCTGCTACCAATACCAAAAAATTTTAATATCTTCAAAACTACACTTGTTCTGGCGATGAAACATTACTGGCATGTTGATATGACTAAGATGAACCTCCACATGTAAAATAAGAACATTCTGAGATTGTATGACCAACTTACTAAAAATAGCAAGTTTCCATAAATAGCAGCTCTGCACAAGATAGCCCTTATTGAAAAGAAACCAAAAATATTTTTGGGTGATGCAAGATTGCTCTTACACCTAGGATGCTCCTGCATCACTATCCCTCAGCCATCTAATATCAATATCAACCTCAACCACAACTTGGTTATGGCCTGAATTTATTTGTTGTACCAAAGGGCCAACATGCTCAATATATTTACCACCATTCCACCCCTACTCCACATTCCTTGTCTTCTAATGGAATTAGCAATCTCAAAGTTGTGATGTTGGAATTTCAAAAGAAGTCTATTTTGGAAAAGTTAGAGATGACCTAATGGTTTTAGGCCTAGAACATGCAATGTGAAGAAGTCAATAGGTAGCAAGAGCTTGACATGCAAAAAGAGGAGATGTCATACTAGGCCTATCTTTATGAGAAGCGAGAGAGGGAAACGTGAAAAAGACAATGTGAGAAAGGGAGTGCAATAAGATAAGATGCAAAGGTAGAAGAAGAAACAAAGCTCAAGATTTCTCAAATACAAGAATCTAAAGCTCAAGAGGATCCTAGACATAAATTTTATAGCTTTACACAAATAAAACCTTCCCCATTACAAGAATCTATGCAAGAGCCTAAGGCCTCTCCTACAAAGCTTGTCATTCTAAGTTTTAAACAACCTCCTCCACAAAAAAAATTCTGCTAATGTGTTCAAGGGTCAATCTTATACTTTCCTTCTAAATCCTCTTTCTGGGCAAGTAATTGATATGTTAAGCTTCCATGTAGATGAACCCCTTTCTGCTATAACTCCTCAAATCCCTATGCTAAAGGAGAAAATAGAGCCAAAGCTACCCCATGTAGAGAAGTTATAGTTTGCTTCTTATGATCCATCACATACTCTAGAAGGACAATCAGTGCTACAAACAATGGACACACAAAGGAGGCAACATGATACAGAGCTTACAAGGTAGTTGGAAGTCCAATGAAGACAACATGAAGAGAGCCTTTTATTGTTAACTGCATAAAAAATAAATGTGAGAAAGAACTATTGGAGCATGTGTTAGTAAAGAAATAATTGATGCAGATATTTTCTATTAAAACAAAAACATTAAAATAAACACAATTAGCTCTTACTCCCACATTACAAGTGCCTATACAAGTTCATAGGTTGTATCTTACTATTCATAAGCCCTCACCTTCTTTGGAGGAAACAAAAGAGCTGCGGGAGGATATTAAGAAGGTTGTCTGCAATCAACTCTCTCAGTAGATGAAGATTGAGCATAAAGAAGAGGATCTAGTCCTCTTATTTAAATATGTTTTTGTTGCTCCACCTTTTTTTTGTCACCAAGGACAAAGAGGGAGTTTTTTGCTTCACCTTTTAGTGTTTGTTGTCGTTATTGCCAAATTTAATAATCTTATCAGAGTGATGTCATCGTATCCCAATGGTACACTATGATACTTTTTTTAATTGGTATCTTGACATTATTTAGTCTAAGTATGATGTTTTGGTGCTTATATTGGTTCAGTTTCAATATCATGGTATTTTCACATGGTTTTAGTGAAAATAAAAATTTGAAAGTTTCTTCCTTGAACTTGGAACTATGTGTTTGAATGTTAAAACCTTTGCACAAAATTTGTGACCAAGACATAAAAAAATGTGTGATGCTAGGAAGGCCTTTTTTTGCCCCCTATCACTCTCCTTAGAATATATTGTTAAAAGAAATGCCTTATTGGCATTATGTGCATTTATTGTACAAGTTGTTAATGCCTTAACTATCAACATTTAAGTGGAAAAATTAAAATATTAATTGAATGCCATATCACATCTTATTGTATAATTTAACTGTGGGTTTCACTTTGTAAACCCTAGCTCATACAAGCTAGGACATCGTAGTCAAGACATAGATAGAACATAGTTACAGTGGAGATTGTTTAGGCTGACATAGGTTTTGGTGGTTTTTGGTGAACTATTGAAGGGGTGTGAAGAAGTTATCTTCGAGATCTTGCAAATAATCTTGCATGAAGATGATAAGGTGCTTTGGCTCCTAATCTTTGGTTTCACTTTGTTAATTATGGAATAGTTTATTATGCATCACCTATTTTTTTATCATACATGCATCGAGTACATATTAATGAATATGGAGGTTTACTTTATTTCTCTAGTTAAATCATGCATGTATTTTCATTGCATATCCATGTATAATGAAGTTGTCTTCATGTATGATTAAAGGGTCATCTTTTTGTTTAACCCATGGTTAGGTCTGTGCAACTATGGAGTTATTTCTTTCAAACCCTTTGGATTCAGATTTCCATATAGGGTTCATTATTATGTCACATCACTAAATTATGCATATTAATAGTTTTGTTTAAAATCATTTTGCAAAGCCATAACTATTGTTAGGTCTACATATTTGGGATTTTAACCTCTGATGTGGTCTCTCTTTCATTGAGTTCTCATATGGTGCATGAGTTTATGTACACATTGGTATGCATGCTTTGAAGGTCTTCGAAACTCTGCATATATAAAAGGAATTTCTTGGTAAAGATTTATTAAGGGGTTTGTTAAGAAAATTTTTATAAAGGATTTGTTTAAAAAGATATATGTAGA